>BSSO01004089.1:0-15154 GCA_030267885.1 Mesembryanthemum crystallinum
CATAATTCCAATAAATCAAATAATTTAATTAAAATCCAAAAAGGAGAATTATCATATAATTAAACGATAATAATTTTAAATAATCCTTTTAAATAATAAATAAATAATGTAGAAATATTTGGGGTATCACACTAGTTTATCTGGTTTTAGGCAGGGGCATCTTCCTTTCAGGTATCTTGGTATACCCATCTCCTCCACCAAGTTATCAAAGAATGATTGTAATTGTTTAGTTGATGAAACGATTGCTAGAATAAGAACTTGGAGTTCGAGACACCTTTCCTATGCTGGGAGAGTGCAACTGGTTGATTCGGTTCTTATCAGCTTACATGTTTATTGGGCTTCCATTACTATATTACCTCTGACTCAAAAAGAATACCACGCATCTCCTGGGAGACTATTTGGAAGAGGAAAAAAGAAGGTGGCTTGGGCATTAGAAATGTGTTTGACTGGAATAAAGCTGCCACGGCAAAGTATGTTTGGAATATTGCCTCTAAAGCTGATTTTCTTTTGGTAAAATAGATAAATTCAATCTATATAAAGGGTAAAGACTGGTGGTCTTACAAGCCTATCCAAGGTGCGAGCTGGTATTGGAGAAGCATCTGTAAAATTAAAGATTTATTTGCTCCTGGCTACTCAAGCAACACATGGATGCAGCACAAATCTGGAATATATTCTATAGCCTCAGGTTAATTTGTGGTTGCAAAAGACTTTTCCCTCTGTAACATGGTTCAGGTTGGTATGGTGTAGGTATCTTATTCCCAAACATGCTCTCATTTGATGGCTGGCTATGCATCAAAGGCTTCAAGTCAAAGACAAGCTGTTCAGGATTGGGGTATGCACAGATGCTCTGTGTGTCTTATGTGGTAATACTGATGAAACACAAACACACTTATTCTTCCAATGTCCCTTCAGCAGCAAATGTTTGAAGCTGGTGTTTAATATGCTACACATTCAGTGTTCTTCTTGTGACTTCACACATATATGGAGATGGGTAGAAAGGAGATACAAGGGCTCAAAATTTCAGAAAAGAGTGGTGTTTGCATGTCTTGCATCTGTCCTTTACCATGTTTGGATAGCAAGAAATGAGGCAAGAATTAACTTGAAGTTGCCTCATCCCATAGCAGTAGCAGCAAGGATTAAAGTAGATATGAAGATGAATGTTGATGGGCTCATGCAAAAAGCTAGATCTAGTGATAAGAACTGGTTCAATACTATTTTTTAAAGCAAACATGTAGGAACTGTGGTGATTGACAATCTATTTTTAAACTAAGGAGGCTTGGGGAGGCCCTTCTGAGAAGGTAAGCCCCTCCCTCCTTAGTTCTTGTATGATAAACATTAGTTGTGCCTTGGTTAATGATTAATATATCTCTCATTTACCAAAACAAAAGTGTTCTTTCCTTTAATTGTAAAGGTAAGATTTCATTTTAATTTTTTTCTCTTTAACACCCAATTTCTCTCTCCCTCTTATCTGGTTGTCTCTTTGCACTTCAATTTTTGGGAATTTAGGGTTTTCATTTTCTTTGTGTTTGAAGGAACTGCTAATGTCGTCCTCTAATTCGACAATAGATGGGAAGAATAGGAGGTATATCAAATATTATTGTGGAAGGGTAGTTGCTTAATTCAGTCATGGACAGAGGATAATCCTGGAAGGAGATTCCTTGTGTGCTCTGACTATGAACATGGCAATGACATCCATGGCTACAAGTTCTTCAAGTGGTTTGATCAGGGGAACAATGCATGGCAAAGCGAAGTTGCTAGAGACAAGAAGATTTTGAAGGCTGATATGAGGAAGTTGTAGAAAGATCTTGTGAGAGCCCAAACTGAGAACACAGACCTGAAATTGAAGTGTAGTCCTTTTACCAAAGAGGTGAAATTGTTGAAGAAGGGCAGCAAGTAAGGGAACAACAAACTGAGCATTTTAGTTGTTATGGCACTGTTCTTTGTTGTGGGATTTGTAGTATCATCTATGTATTCGGAAGTAATATGTATTGGGTAATATTATGAATTAGTATTAGGAACATCAATTAATTAGGTATCGTGTATGGTTTTTTGTGGAATTTGATGGCAATTTTCAATGTAAGATCCATCTATGTAATGCTATCAAATTTATGAGAAGAAAGATTGTGGCAACTATTGACATGTGTATGACATTTTCCCACATGAACTTTGTTAACAAAATAGCACCTTCATTGAGATAGATAGATTGGAAGAACAAATTGAGTTCATGAAATCCAAAATGATTGAACTAACATTACATACCATATTTGGTTTACTGACTATCCAATCTGACCCAAAACCATTGCAACTAACTTCAATTGAAGTTCTATTGTCTTAGATACATAACTTTCCTAACACTAACTACTGATTTGGCTTGCTCCTGCTACAGCTCTTGTTATCCTCCTCCTCTTTTATTGGCTTGATCCTGCTACACTTGATTGTGTCATTGCTTGAGATTGAGTAGGTCCTTGTGATAGTTAAATCTCATCTAGCACAGATGATGAGGGCCTTATCACCATCCTGTCAGGACCTAGTTTATTGCCCTGCAAATACATAATCAAAACACAAACTTAGTATGACAATTACTATTAAACCACCTTTCAAAAATTCTTCTTGAATGCCATAAAACCTTAGTGGTTTTCTTCCCCTCTTTTTCCTTTGTTGCTTTCCTTCCTGGGACATAAGTTTTTCTTGCTGGATTGGTGTTTGCTGTTGTGTAATGAGCTTAGAATGTGGCCTTCCACCTTTAGGGGTAGTAGATGGCTCTTGGGGTGTGTTTTTACAGGTCCTGTTGTTATGCCCAAGCTCTCCACACCTATGACACGTGTTGGGTTTTTTCCATCTTCATAACCCTACTGCTCTCCAGCCCCTCTCCAGCCTCCTTCCTCCTATTCTTCTTGCTGGGTCTACCTGGTACTTTTCTAATCTTGGGTGGTGTTGGCTGAGGATATGGGGTATGTTCTCAGTGCCTATGGCTTGGCATTGGGTTTATGACCCCTTCATATGCTGCCAAATATCTCTCCTTAGAGTACACTGGGTCTACAAAGTCTGCATGCCTCATTCTCTTACACTCTATTGCAGCATAAGCATGACCACAAGGGATCCCTGTAAGGTCTCATTTGTAACAACCACATGTTCTTTCTTTCAAATTCATAACAACTTGATCACATCTGTGATCAACCTCAAATAAATCAACCCTAGCTTGGTTTGGAAAACAGTTTTGTCTTGTTTCCTACTCCCCTCTAGACATTTGGTCACATATGGAAATATGTCACCCTCATACCCTTCCATACCTTGTTTTTTTAGAGTAATTCCTTTTCATTACATACCTTCTCATCTATTCCATATTGGTGATGATAGGCTTATCCCCACATGCTTTCAATATTCTAGTAAATCTTTCACAAATGTTGTTCAAGAGCATATCACACTTAACTTGAGTAGGAAATGCATGTTTGGACCAATGTTTGGGAGGGATTGTAGCTAGGTAATGAAAAGCCTCATCATTCAACATTCTCATTGCCTCCATGTGGCCATCAAACTCAACATCAAACCACTTGAACCAGAATTATAGGTAGAACAACCACATAACCACATGAAACCAAAATTATAGGTAACAGAACAACCACATAACCCATCATATAGGTATAAGGAAAACACAAATAACAAGAACAGTAGCTGATTGAGGTAACAGTAGCTGACTGAGGTAACGAATGAAGGAAACCAAAATGTCTCTTGATAAGGTTCATATATTAATTACTTTACCTTTGTACAAGCCAAAGCAGCTCTCTAGAATGTCTCTTTATAAGCTTGTCCACACCATTGCAGCTTGAAATTATCCCACAAATGTCTCACACAATATCTGATCATAGATGAAGGGCACACCCTTTCAAAAGCCTCCAGCAACCTCTACCAAAAATCAACTAATCATTGTCATTGAACAAAAACAAAAAATACAACAAAATTAATAACAGAAATAAAAATAAGTTACATGAACATACCTTATGTCTATCTCACATGAAGGTACAAGGCTGACCATCTAATGCTCTTTCCCCTATGTCCTTGATGAGGAGATCCAAAAACCATGTTCATGTCGCAGTGTTCTCTACCTCCACTATTGCCCAAGCTATTGGGAAAATATTATTATTCCCATCTTTACCCAAAGTTGTCAAGCATTACCCAGGATAAAGTCCTTTAAGATGGCATCCATCTACTCCTATTATTGGCCTACAACCTTTCAATAACCCTTGTTTGCAAGCTTGAATGCATATGTACATCCTCTTAAATACAGGTAGATTGAATGTTGCGTCAACAGAAACAATGGCAGAAGAACCAGGGTTGTAGTGTCTTATGGATGCTGCATAATCATAAACCAGTTTGTACTGCTCTGAATCCAACCCATGAATAGCAACAAATGCTTTTGCCCTAGCATACCAGCACTTTTAGTAGACTCCTTCACCCCTATATCCTTGATATTCTGTCCTTAAAAGTAGATAACTTCCAACATGCATCATCCCTCCAATGATCAAGATACCTCTCAGCCAAATATTCAGTTGTTACCTTTGGGTTTGCATCTTTCTCACAAATTTATGACTCAATCTCATACTTGATCTGAAAAGTCTCCTCTCTCCTTAGCTTCCTTGCACGAACCTTAAATCCACACTTATTCTCACTCAAACACTTGAAATCAACTTTTCTACCATGCTTTAATGGACACTTACACTTAGGCATACAATAAACACTGACCCTCTTTGAATCATTATGCAAGAAATAATAATTGTATCCATTTTCTATAGCATGGTGTCTAACTGCCTTTCTGAAGACCTTGTTGCTGTTGAACCTCAGTCCCTTTGTCAGTTTGATTGGCCTACTGAAATCAACATTCTCATCAAACTCTAGATATTAGGGGTTTGATTCCTCATCAAATCCATTTAAGCTATTGAGATCATCTGACTCACAACCTCCCTCCTCAACATCAAAATCAAATTCTCCTCAAATTTGTGCCTATGGATGTTACTATGGGACCCAGTACCATCCTCTCCCTGCCGGTGGGGGAGGGGGGGGACGTGGGGCGTCCCTGCATTTCTGCTCTTGCGTTGTTTTATGGGATTGTCATGACCTTGTGTTATCTTGTTTTGTTCGATTTGTTTGTAATGTCAAGAAGTCTCCACCATATTTTAGGAATATGGAAACCGCGAAGGCATCGAACATGAATATCTAGAAAGATACCATGATCGAGCCAAATGCGCCCTACTCCCGTTATAGGGTGTGAGTTCATGTTGCCCAAAAGAGGCTTGAGTTTGGGGATGCGAAATGTATTCAAATGGATCAAAAGTGCTTTGTCATTGTATTCACATGATGTTCGACAGTTTAGCCCGATTTTTAGTTTATGTCTAGGCGGTTTATGGACTCAACAAGTAAAGGTGATGACTTTGATACTCATGAATGAATTCAATTGGGTGTATCGAACCCATTTACAGCCCATATCCATGAATGAAACCAATGGGTAAACCACAAGTGTTTAATGCATTGATTTCATTTAGGACGTTTTACAAGTTACATGCTTTGCAAAATAAAAGATTAGATGAGCACGATGCATTTAGTGATGTTTAGCTGAGTGAGCATGAGATTCAATTCGTCTTAGGTTTATTTAAATCTTAAGACAGGTAATTTAAGCCAACAGATCACATAATAAATGTCATCTAAAAGCTAGTCATGATAAGAACAAAAACATGTCAAAATGGAGAATAAATAAGAAAATAGATTTTCACCAAAGTAGAGTGCCCTCGGGATAGCTCCTTGGATTATAACACCTTTTGCTTGTGTATGATCTTGGCAAGATCTCGATCCTTGGAGGATGTGAATAGGTGCTTGAGTTGTGTTTGATTTGGTGGTGCTTGGGTTTGATTTGTGGTGTTGGGGTGTGATTTGTGGTGCTTGGGTGTAATTTGTGGTGCTTGGGTTTAATTTGTGGTGCATGGGTGAGTGTTTGGATGAAGGTTAGATGAATGTGGTTGAAGATGGTTTTTTGTGGTACTAAGAGGGGATTTTTGGTGTGAATTTTCCTCAAAAAGATCGCTCTAAGCACTTGGGATTAGTACAAAAGAGCTCTCTAATTGTTTCAAATTTCATCTTGCTTTTGAGATAGACCTCTCAATTATCCACCCTTTGGAATGAAGGGGCGATGACATATTTATAGGAGCCAAAACTTCGGAATTAAGGAAGCTTGACAGCCGTTCCCCGGCCGAAATTCGCGTCGGATGAAGTAGGGCCCAACCGCCTAACCGGGGGGCCGGCCGCTAGACCGGTGGACCCCTTGCCAGACCGATGAACGTGGTTAAAGATACGGCTGCGTTCTGATTAGCCGACAATTGAAAGTCAACGTGTACTTATTTTTCCTAATCTGGTATGTACCCATGGATCTGGGTCCATTGCTCCTTTTCATGGGTCTTTGGGCTGATATTTGATCTGTTCCTGCTCCATGTCTCGATTTTGTGCCGAAATCTTCAAATGGCCATAACTTTTGATTTGGGACTTCATTTAAGATCCATTAAAAGTTTTGGACAGCTTAGAGCAAGGGCTACAAGATGAGAGGAAAATTTATAAGAGAGGAGCGAAGGTCGAGATCTTGCCTTTGGTGTTCATCATTTGCAGGTTGACTATTGTTGTCGTCATTAGGCGGGGTAAGGACTTTGGAGACACCTAGTGGGGTGTCTACAGAAGCCCCCAATTTGACTAAGCTCTGGGGAAAAGTGAAAGTCAAAGTAGTCCGAGGCCCGCCTAGGGTTGCATGTCTGGACTATTCTTGGGGAGGGACATGTGTGTTAAGGTGGATAGCCACCTATTGAATGAGACGGACGAATTGGATTTCGTTCTCCCAGACTGTGAAAAGGTTTGTCGGAAACCAATTTTGCGAATACCGAGTAAAATCAGGTTTAATGTGTGTTGAGGTGAATGTCCACCTGTTGAATGAGAGGAACAAATTGGATTTCGTTCTCTCTGACTGCTGAAAAGGTTTGTCGAAAAATTTATTTTTGCGAATACCGAGTAATATCGGGTTTAATTGTGTTAAAGTGAAGGTCCACCTATTGAGAGGAACAAATTGGGTTTCATTCTCTCAGACTGCTGAAAAGGTTTGTCAAAACCTGTTTTTTCGAATACCGAGTAAAATCGGGTTTAAAGCGAGTATCACTTGTTGAATGGGGGAAACAGATGAGTTACCGTACCCTCAAATTGCTAAAAAAGGTTGTAAAACCTGTTGTGTGAAGAAAGCTTTGCTTAGGAAGGAAGGTTTGTCAAAAAACCTGCTTTTGTAAATACCGAGTAAAATTGGGTTCAGGATTTCATGGGTGGAAGGTTCGGAGACCAGTTTTTATGAAAGATTGAGTTAATCGGTTTTAGGGATGAAAAAGGGATTTTGATTTGGCAAATACCAAGTTTAATCGGGTTTTAAGTGAGTTATCACTTGTTGAATGGAAGAGACAGATGGATTGCCGTTATCCTAAACTGCTAAAGTGTTTTTAAAGAAGTGGTTTGCCACTTGTTTAATGAAAGAACGGATGTACCACCATTCTCTCAAACTGCTAAAAAGGTTGTAAAAACCTGCTTGGTGTTTTAATTGAGTTGTCACTTGTTGAATGAAGGAATAGATGTGCTACCGCTCCCTCAGACCGCTGAAATTTTTTGTTAGAGAACTGTTTTGTGAATACCGAGCCAAGTCGGGTTTAAGAATGTTTTGTTATATAAACATTGTTTTGTAAGTATCGAGCCAAGTCGGGTTTAATTCTCCACTAGGGAGGTAAAAATGTTTTGTTTGGAAACCTGTTTTGGCAGTACCGAGCAAAGTTCGATTTAATGCTCCGCGAGGGAGGTGAAATGATTTTGTAAAAGCAAGCCCCCTCGACGGGGATGCTTTGAACTCGGAGTTCACTCGTGCTCATGCCTTATGAGTAGGATGCTTTTTGTTTTGGAGGTATTTGCTTTAATAGAGTGGAGTGCTCTATTCTTCGATTGTCATTGCTTGATGGAGAGCTTCCGAGGCACACCAAGAGTATCATGCATGGAGTGTCGATAAGGTGTGCGATGTATGAAAAGAATATGCACGAAGCATGTAGTGATAACATGACACAAATGACGTATGATAAGCACGGATCTTGCAACATGAGATGACATTAAGGACAGACCTTTTGAATGCAATATGAAGATATTAAGGACGGACCATGTAAACGTGAGATGATACTAGGGACGGACCTTGTGCATGCGCGGTGCTATGGGGTGGACCCGGTGAAGGTGTACATGTGACGTGGGATGAACCCGTTGAAGGTGTACATGTGACGTGGGACGAACCCGACAAAGTGTTCATGCGACATGGGGCGGACCCATGAAGTGCTCATGTGCTATGGGGCGGACCCGTGAAGTGATCATGTGATATGGGGCGGACCCGACAAAGTGTTTGTGCAATATGGGACGGACCCGACAAAGTGTTTTTGTCACATGGGACGGACCCGAAGAAGTGTTTATGCTATATGGAACGGACCCGATGAAATGTTTATGCTATATGTGACGGACCCGATGAAGTGTTTATGCTATATGGGACAGGCCCAAGTGAATATGTGTGATGCTAAATAGGATGTTGACTTTATGCAAGGTGTGATGTATGCCGTGTGTATGGGCCTTTGAGGCGATGAAGGGTTCTAAAATGTTATGCTATGCACAAGCTCCGTTGTAACTCGACCATGAGGTGATGATGCAAGAAGGATGCAATGTAAGAATGCAATGTTGCGGAAGTCGGACTTCAAAGCATGTGTGATATAACATATGCGATGTTTGGGAGACAGACTCCAAGTCATAGACGACTTTTGATTTTTGAAGAAATTTTATGCCAAGTGTCCCTCAAAAATCCAAGATTGTCATGAAGAGTGATGGTGCCATGGAGGCGAAGAAGGCCCCCACTTTAGAGCGGGGTGACCAATGGTTGTAGCGTCTTCGAGTGTGGAAGACCTTGAGTCGAAGGATGACATTGACTCATGATTGAGGGGAGCGAAGAGCCCCCGGTTTGGAATGGATTCGTGAAGTACCTCGTGTATGCGCAAATGCGGAGGAGGTTTCGACAGAACCATTGATCCAGATATGGTATCTTTTATAAGCGACAGCCCCCACTTCGGAGTGGGGTAAACAAGCTTAATGCGCCTCGTGGTAAAAGACTCGGGGTCCGTAAATGTTAGTGAACCATGATAAAAGGGATGAAAGGCCCGGCTCGGTTTTGAATTGGAATCCCAAAGGATGCACTTGGTAGATGCTAAAGAATACCTAGTGACTCGAGGGATGATGGTTACGGGAGCCCGAGAATTGAGTGCTAAGACTGATCCGAGGTAGAGAGTCCTGTGTAGAAGTGTGGTGTTGTGAAGGGAATTTGGCTAAGTGGTAGAAAAAGAAAACAATGGGTGTTTTGTGGGAAAGTATAAAGGGTTTACAAGTTGAAAACCAAGTCCTAAGCTACAAGAAGGGGTAAATCACAGAGATGTCGAGCCCTTAAAATTCTGAGTTGCCTTTAGTTGGTAATCGTGTAGGACCTTTAGAAGACTTGTGTAGTTGAGTGATTATTATGGCTGGGCCTCATGGAGGTTACCTACGTATCCAATGTGGAATCAGGCCAACGTAGTTCATGGACTCGTGTTTGTTTGTGCCCAAAATTTTGGCTGGATCATTGTCTTGTGTGATCGTCCAGCGGGCTTGCCAATTTTGCTTAAGCCATTTAGAATGAATGGACTAAGCCGGCTCTTGATGCCCTAACTTTTGCCTAAGTCGTTCTTGTGGGTTTTCGACCTAGCATGCTGTTCTCTTTGTAAGGAGGGCACACATGTTGATTATATCTCTAGGAGGGCTTTATGGTTGTAATGTTAGGCTAAGGTTCGAGTTTGCCAAAGAAATTAAAGGGGATATAAGGCTTAAAATTCCCGTGATAAAACCCCCCCAATGTGTTGAGTGTCACTCCTTATTTCGAGGAGGTGGACTCCTTCTTTTTGTTTTGTTTTGCTTTGGGCTTTTGCCTCTTTTGTTTTTTCACTCTTTTCTTGCTTTTTTGCGTTTCGATGTCCAACTCCTCTCATGGAAAGTGACGCCATTGCACACCGCTTAGTCCCAAGCTTAAGGATGGATGTGGTTTGAGAAATGAAAGGCCATGTGTTTAGGCTCAAATGGGTTGCAAATGGTGTTTTGTATTGTGGATGAAAGAGGTGTAATGTAGGGTGCCAAGATGAATGCCTCCTCGGTATGATCTTAAAGGTGTGTCTCCCTTGCCTTTTGTTTTGGTCTTTCTCAATTATTCTTTTAAGGTCCTTTGTAATGTATGATCATGTTTAGCAACTCAGATTTATCATTGGGCTTGAAATCACGGAGATGTAAAGAAAGGCTCATTTCATTGACGTAAAGGAAAGCATTACAATGCATGAAAGAAAAGGACTTGGACTCGACAATAGAAAGAAAGGTAAAGGACTCTCTAACATGGACTAGACTCAAACACTCTAAGCTTGGGGCTTATGGAGGAGAGATGATGCCATCATCGATCAAGTGTTGAATCTTGTGCCTTAGGTTCATGCATTCTTCAGTGTGGCGGCCGTTCCCTTGGTGGTAGCCGCAATATGCATCGGGGTTCCAATTCTTCCCTCTCTTGACCGGGTCCGGTGTAGGACCAATTGCCATGATGAGAGCCTTCTTCAAGAAGCTCTTAGAAAACTTGCTCTATCTTGTGGCAGGCTAAGAGGTGAGTGTGTTCTCTTAGGCCTTGTTGAGATGTAGTTCACTAGAGGGCAAGGAGGAGGTCTTTCATCATCCGAGCAATCGTGAGACTCACGACCCTCGTCTTCATGGGTGAACAAGTCTTATGTTATGGTGGGGTGTTCTTCAGTCAAGTGGTCGTCTTCGATGAGCATGCCTATGTCATTGAGTTGTGAATAGGTGCTTATGGATTTGTACTTCAAAGGCTCATAGTATCTCGATTGGAGGCTTTTTATGAGTAGCCTTACTCGCTCTTTTTCGGAGGGACGGTCGATAATTTTGGCTACCTTAGTCCTCCATCTTTTAACAAAGTTGGTGAAGGTCTTATTGTCCTCTTGTCTTGTGATTTCAAGCTCTCTTAGGGTCATCGGAGGGATGACGTTGTCATAGTAACGAGAGATGAACACTGTGGTGAGGTCTTCCCACTTTTGGATCTTGTGTGGATCCAAATTAAAGAACCAACTTCGAACGGGTGTGTCCAAAGTTTGGGGAAAGATGTGCACGTAGAGGGATTTGTTGACGCCCCTTAGGCTTAGAGCCGTGGTGAATTCCCTTAGATGATCTTGAGGGTCGTCGGTGCCTTTGAAGATAGGTACCTCTTATCTGGAGAACCTTTTTGGGAGTATACCTTTGATGTCGGGGGTCACGGCTCCTTCGGTGTTGACTAGGAAGTCACCGAAAATTTGGGTCTTGCTCATGACCTTTTCGATGTGGGCTAGCTTAGGCTTGAGGGTTTTGACCTCTTCGCTCTCGGGAGGTAGGGCGCCTCACTCTTGGTCGCATTTTGCCTCTAATGCGTTGAGGCGGAGGCTCAAGTCTTGGAGTTGGCCGATGATTTGATCGAGCATTGCGTTGGTTGACATGGTACAACTTGTCCTTGTGAGCTCTTGACTTAGGAATGACATAGAGGAAAAGAAATGATTTTGATGAGAAAAGGTGTCGTGATAACCCTTGGAGTCCCTCGGAGGGTGAGTGTATGCTATGTAAGAATGTGATGAAGACACTCATGACCTATGACTTTGCTAGAATGTACCTATGTGATGGTAATGCACTAGAATGTCCTAGATGAGGGTGTTTATGTACAAGGCATATGAAACTACATGATGTGATGAGCTCAGATGCCTAAGATTGATGATGAATGCAACATGTAGACTCTAGGAGGTCCTAGGTATGCCTGATTACTCTAGAATGGTATGTGTGAGATGATGTGCAATGCAAGATGTCCTAGCATGGAGCTCCTAAGATGAGATGTATGTGATGCAATTTCTTGGTGTTTTTTGTTTAGAGAAAGGTGGGAGGAGAGTCTAAAATTGCCCCTCAACAAAGTGGCCTTTTAAGGAGATTTGTGTAGGCAAGTAACATATTTATGTTAATCTTGTATTCCATTTTTGTTTTTGTTTTTGCGAGAAAGAAATAAGACTCTTGACTTGCATGATAAGTAAGACTCTTTTTTTTTTTTTTTTTNTGACTTGCCATTGAAGGAATTTGTTTGTTTGTTTTTTTTTTCTTTTGTAGAAATGATCTCCTTTGTGAGACTACTAGCGTCCTTTGTGAGACTTGAGTTCGGGGATGTGAAATTTATTCAAATGGATCAAAATTGCTTTGTTATTGTATTCACAAGATGTTTGACATTTTAGCCCGATTTTTAGTTTATGTCTAGGCGGTTTATGCACTCAACAAGTAAAGGTGATGACTTTGATACTCATGGATGAATTCAATTGGGTGAATTGAACTCATTTAGAGCCTATATCCATGAATGAAACAAATGGGTAAATCGCAAATGTTTAGTGCATTGATTTTATTTGGGACGTTTTACAAGTTACATGATTTGCAAAACAAAAGATTAGATGAGCACGATTTATTTAGTGATGTTTAGCCAACAAGTCACATAATAAATGTCATCTAAGATCTAATCATGATAAGAACAAAAACATATCAAAATGGAGAATAAATAAGAAAATAGATTTTCACCAAAGTAGAGTGCCCTCAGGATAGCTCTTAGGATAGCTCCTCGTATTAGAACACCTTTTGCTTGTGTATGAACTTAACAAGATCTCGAACCTTGGAGGATGTGAATGGGTGCTTGAGTTGTGTCCGATTTGGTGGTGCTTAGGTTTGATTTGTGGTGTTTGGGTGTGATTTGTGGTGCTTGGGTGTAATTTGTGGTGCTTGGGTTTAATTTGTGGTGCTTGGGTGAGTGTTTGGATGAAGGTTGGATGAATGTGGTTGAAGATGGTTTTTTGTGGTGCTAAGAGGGGATTTTTGGTGTGAATTTTACTCAAAAAGATCGCTCTAAGCACTTGGGATTAGTACAAAAGAGCTCTCTAATTGTTTCAAATTTCACCTTGCTTTTGAGATAGAGCTCTCAATTGTCCACCATTTGGAATGAAGGGGAGATGATATATTTATAGGAGCCACAACTTCGGAATTAAGCATGCTTGACAGGCCGTTCCTAGGCCAGAATACACACCGGCTGAAGTGGGGCCCCACCACCTAACCAGGGGGCCGGCTGCCAGACCGGGGAGCTGGCCGCCAAACAGGTGGGCCCCACGCCAGACTGGTGAGCATGGTCAATGGTACGGCTGCGTTCTGATTGGCCGAGAACTGAAAGTCAAAGCGTACTTATTTTTTCTAGTCTAGTATGTACCCATGGATCTGGGTCCATTACTCCTTTTCATGGGTTTTTGGGTGGATATTTGATCCGTTCGCTACTCCATGTCTCGGTTTTGTGCCGAAATCTTCAAATAGCCATAACTTTTGATCTGGGACTCCAATTTAAGATCCGTTTAAAGTTTTGGAAAGCTTAGAGCAAGGGTTACAAGATGAGAGGAAAATTGACGAGAGAGGAACCAAGGTTAAGATCTTTCCTTTTGTGTTCATCATTTTCAAGTCGACTATTGTTGTCGTCATCGGGCGGGGCGAGGACTTAGGAGACACCTAGTGGGGGATCTACAGTTACCCCTGGTAACTGGTATTCTAAAACTGGCCTCAATACCATCCAAGATCCCATCTTCTACAAATTCAGCAAACTGGTCATCATCTTCAACAGCCGCAGCTTCAACATCGTCATCTACATCAAAATCAGAATCCTCACTTGAATCACTCAAGTCACCTTCACCAAAGTCCTGATCATCTACCTCAGCCTTACCTTCTGCATCATCATCATCAAACCCATCTATCAACTTCTTTGCCCTTCCAGATCTATCCCTCAACACCCTCGTGCTGCAAGATCTTTCCCCTACCCTCTCTTCTACTCACACTGTCTTCTTTTTCATTGGATGTTGGGTGCTCTATGACAGTACCTGGTGTGTAGGGAGGCTCATGTGTGGCTACAGTAGTTGAAGGATGATCTGTGGTTTGAGCAGTGGGTGGCTGATCTATTGTTAGTGAAGTTTGTGGCCGATCTGTTGCTGGTGAAGTGTGTGGCTGCTCAGTATGGGTGGTGAATACAGGGTGATCTGTTGTTGGTGAAGTGGTTGTCTACTTAGTAGAGGGTGAATACAGCAGTATCTATGGTGAGAGGAGTTGCTGCTATGTAGGAGGTGTAAATGTAGGCTGTTCTCGGGTGGTGGTTGAATGTGTTTGCTGCTGTAAATGTCTCTTTGGGGGTTAGTTTTTTCTTTTTTGCCACATGTTTCCTAGGGGTTCTTCTTAAAGACCTAACTGATGGAGCTTCTACTTGACTTTCATCACCCTTTGACTGTCCCTCCCCCTCATTTACTACCCCATTCACTCCTGGCCCACTGCTTTCAGCCATAGATGGGCCCACCAAGTCCCCCAATATACTTGAAATTGGCACTGCTATTGGAGGTAGTGGCACAGGTGGACTTCCATCACCATGCACAACACACACTAAGTATTTCCTAATCAACCCAAACCCCCATTATTAAACTAATACCCAAGCTAAACATGAGACATTGTCTCTTTATATGTGCATTTAACTATTCTAACATCAACAACAGTTAAATAATCAACGACTAGCTAAATCAGGCACAATGACCTAAAGATTCGAAAAAAGAAGGGTAAAAATCTTACATTTTCTACACCCAAGATTCCCTCTTTTGTTGTCAATATCTCTGTCCTTGCTTGCTTTGTCAAGTAACTGAGCTCCTTCTAAGTCAGACGAAAGAGAGAGCAACAGAGATAAAGACAAGAGAGAGAGAGAGAGACAGAGAAACAGAGAGAGAAGTGTCACACCCCGGTCTTGCTAATCCCGAATTTAGGAAAGCAGACTAACAAGTCCGAGGTGACGACCGCCACATCCAAGCCGAAGGTCGAATGTTAAGGCTAATACAACGAGCAAACACAACTACTAAATAAACCATCTTGTCTATAAATGAGAATTAAATGGAATCCATAATTAACCAAAGACTAAACTTATTTC
>BSSO01004090.1:0-15151 GCA_030267885.1 Mesembryanthemum crystallinum
CACCCCACCCCCACTCTCTCTCCCACAAATTGACGCCCCTCACTGCGGCGATCCCAACCACCAACCCCAAACCCCCTGGCGAACCCCGAGCACCACCCACCCGACCATCCTAAGTGAACCCAACAACTACCGAACGGCGAATGAATTATAGCTGTGAAATGGCCTGTTTTTGGAGAGAGAGGAGAGAGAAATGAGGAAGGTAGAAAGTGAGGGGACAAATGAGGAGGGCTTTTTTGGAAAAAACGGTTACGTCAAGTAATTTTCCTGTTATGTAAAGCAATCCCCTTCAAATATTGTGGCCATTAATTGTAAATACGTCATTCCTTACAACAGTACAAATCTACATATACAAAATATTCCTTCCTTTCTACATATAAAACATATCTTGCACTTTGCAAACCCTAGTATCTCACATTATTGTTTTAATCGATCTTGATGTTCAAACATTATTCCCTCTGAAATATATTTCTTTAAAATTGCTAGTGTTTAAATTGAAACTTGTATTTACAACAAATGAAGTTTATCCCAATAATAGTATCCTTAGAAACTAAAGGGTTATAGGTACTCATTTTGTACTAGTTATATTCAAGTTTATAATTCCTGATTATGAATATTCAGTAATCTATTTAATTAAAGTTTTAACCTTTAAGTACAAGTCACACTAATATCTTTGCCACCACTTCCATATTATACATTTTTTTGTTGGTGTTACAACACTTGAAATTTACGTAATAGAATCATGTGATCATTTATAAACCCTATAGTTATATATAAGCTTGTTATAAAAAATAAAGGAAACAATAAAAAAGTAAAAGATAATTTTTAGCTAGTGCATAATATGCTTATTAACATCGTCCATGATTAGAAGTGACTGGTGAATAACGCATCTTCAGCCCTAAGCTTTGCATGAAAGCATAAAATTTCAGAAATTTGAATATTTTCTCTCTGTGTTTTTCTTTTTCCCCAGAATACTCATGATGAATATTGTTTTTGATACTTCAAGAACTTATAGAAAAAGTGTCAAATCTCAATTCAATATTGAACAAATGATACATTTTTTTTCTATACAATAAGATATATAAGTTCCACATTGTAGTTTATCATGACATATTATCATAATCGTCCAAGTTTTTAATTAGGATTTACAAAAGCGTGCATGTTATGCAATATCTTTACCCAAGGGCAACTGTTGTTTAATTGCTACTTGGTCATAATCAACTTTAGATTTGTGTTTATAAGATAAAAGTATAGAGTTTGAATGCTAATGAAATACCGAGTGTGTAATAATCCTTCCTATTTCCTTCCATAAGAGTAGCATTTGAATTAATTATTGTTTTGTTTTTTTGTTCCATTGTTTATTCAATGCTATGTATACTAATATCTTTTTTGAATGAAATAGGTGAAAGCGAAAAACACCATGCTACAAAATATAGGTGCAGATTGGCTTAAATCTGATAAGCGAGAAGATGATCTTGCTGGTCGACATGGAAGCATTGTCCAGGTTGAATGATGACTTTTGCATTTTTTATGTATTCCCTTCGTTCAAAATTGACCTTACTAAATGGATTTTCTTTTTTGGTTCAAGGGAGGAACAAAGGCTAATATAATACTAATTTAATACAACATGGGATGGGGGAATCGAACCTTAGACGTAATTTACTCAGGGCCTCAGTATTAACCATTAGGCCAAGGCCTCATTGGCATCTTTCATTATGATACATGTCAAATATGAAGAATAAACTGTCCAATTTATATATTATTGGTAAGCTACTTCTATATATGATTTAACTTAGCCAATATTTACGATGATAATGCAGAAATATGCCGCACAAGGTGGACCCGAATTTTTCGTTGTTGTCAATATACAGGTGAATTTATTAATTTATTTTTTTCCTTGTAATTGATTTCTTTGATTTTTAAAGTTATATAACATAGTTGGAAATCTTCTTTGCAAACCAGATTCCAGGCACGACTACATATAACCTGGCGCTATATTATATGACAAAGACTCCTGTAACGGAGTTTCCCTTGCTTGATAAATTTGTGAATGGAGATGATGCTTATAGAAATTCAAGGTTTAAGCTTATACCTTACATATCAAAGGTAACCGCAAAATTTACACTTCTAATTTCATCTATTACAAAGATGTGGTTGTTTATCTCTACATTTTTGATAATGGTTATACAAAAAATTAATCATTACTAATATCTATGCTGGTGGAATCATACAAGGATAATTGTGTAAGATCAAGCCGTGAATGTGTGAGGTACTCCCTCCATTTCAAATTAAGTGCCTAACTCACTTTTCGAGAAGAATTTTGAATTGTAGTATATAAAGGAAAAAAAGGAGGGGGCTCGATCCACAACATAAAAGTGGTATTTTTTTATGTTTACATGAAAATAATACTTATATATATATATATATCTTTTTAAAATTTTTTTGTTTTACTAATCTATATTGCTTTGTTTAAAAAAAAAATACTGAAGAAAAATATTTTTTTGTTGGTATTTCAAAAACAACCACTCTATTTACATGCATTTAGACCTCCCTAGACCCTACACTCAGCAATATTATTACTGCATCATTGTTTTACCAATCGATATTGAGAGAAAACAATGGTTAAACTTCAATTGAAATGCGAAAGAGATACTCCATCCGTTCTTAAATAACTCTACCATTTACTTTTTGCACAAAAACCAATGTAAGCTGATTTTGGCATGTGTTTTCTCCTTTTACCTACAACATTAGTTATTGGGTGGGTAGTTGGAGGTGTTTAGTTGGGGTCTTGGGAACATAATTGTAATTCACCACTAATTTTTTTACCTAAAATAGATATGGTAGTGTTTTTGTGAAACAACCAAATTAGAAAAAATGATAGAGTTATTTAGGAACGGATGGAGTATTTAATTTGGATGGATGTAATAAATGATAGTCAATTCAACTCATAATGATACAAAAGATTAAATAATATGAAAATTGGATTTTTTTTTTTTTTTTAAAGAAGTACAAGACTGAAATAAGTGGGATTTTATGAAGAAAGGTCTAACTAACTAATTGGTTTTTGAAATAAGTGAGTGGCTATTAGAATGTGGGAGAAGATGCCAAGACACAATAATCATTAATAATGAAGTTATAATAGATGACAAAATAATTAAGGTTATTTTCTTTTTACCTTACTTTTAGTTCAATTAAATATAGTCGGATTCAAGTGAGTTCGGTGCAACTCAGTACGGTTTTCTTCAAGCAATAACTTATCACTTCAATATATTTTTTATGAAAGTATTATTCACGATGATACCTATGTCGTTTGAAAGATCTCAATGCATATTATCAAATGATACATGAAGGTGTTTGTTGATACATATATAGAGACAATAGACACTCTCATTTTTTTCATTTTTTACAAGAAAAATGTGAGTTTTAATAATAAGAAATAGAGTGAGTTTGTGATTATTGTTTGTCTTTCATAAGATGCGTCTTAATCAAAACAAACAATTATTAATCATATGTAAGAAAATGACATGGCACACATGCTAGTTGTTGACATGGTAAGTTTTGGTTCAATTGCTACCTTTTAATTTAATTATTATACAGATATAGATTATATTTTACTTATGTTGATCGTAGAACACGTTATTGTGTGCATCATAAAAGGCTAAAGATTTTCTTTCCACATAGGGATCATGGATAGTAAAGCAAAGTGTTGGAAAGAAAGCATGCTTATTGGGTCAAGCACTTGAAGTACGTTATTTTCGTGGGAAGAACTATATAGAGGTATTGGGTTTAATATTTTGGTATTCTTTCAACACTTTGAAATTCTATAATTTCTCTCCATTTATATGAAATCACATAATCTCATAATGAAAATATCTTGCAGAAGGTAATCACGCATAAACATTTTCAATAATATTTCCCATAATGTAAATAAAATTAAGCAATTTTCATCTCCTATCCTTATAAATAATTTAATAAACGATGGCCATCACTACAAATTTATAATGTCCAAGAAAATGTTTTCTAATTTTTGTAAAAGGATAATGAAATGTGGTTAGTGTTGTTGTATGACCTATATTACCTTTCACTTACTCTTCATTTATACAACTAGTAATGAAAATATGCTACTCTCTCCGTCACTCAAAGATTGTCAAAATTTCTATTTTGGTATGTCCCAAAAACTTGTCAAATTTTAATTTTGGGTAAACATTATGTCAATGGTGATTGGGTGAAATTTTAAAATACTGAAAGAGAATACAATAAATGATGTTCCCTTATTTTTTTACCTTCCCTAAAATTGACAATTTTTAAGGGACGGAGGGAGTATTATATTTGCACCAAAGAAAGTATACTATTATCTATTCGTTTGCCCTAGCGTCGATTGTGTTCACGGTAATTTTTTTATTTCTTTTATTTTTTACTTTGATCATTAATACATGTCAAAGACAATTACACTATAGTAACTTTTTATCTTCAAGCTTTAGTATGTTTATAGGTAATCACTACCAATTTTGGGTCACAAATACCAACTTTAGTTCACCAGTACTTGTTTTTGAGTTCTTAGAACCAATCTTTGCAAATCTGACTCATATATGAGGCCGCCTTATATAATATTTTGCTATCTATGACTTCTTAAACTTTCTATATTTTGAAAATTTGTTGTATATCCAGATTGCTATAGATGTTGGCTCCTCAACAGTAGCAAGAGGTGTTGCTAGTCTTGTTCTTGGGTACTTGAACAATCTTGTCATAGAAATGGCATTCTTAATACAGGTAAATATCAATTTGATTAATGTTAATGACCATAGTTTCTTTCCACGAAAATCATTAGAAGATTTAATACTAAAAATCTTTGCAATTAATCGGCATTATATTTGAAATTTTCTATATTGCAGGCTAACACTGAAGAAGAACTTCCAGAGACTCTTCTAGGGACATGTCGTATCAACCACTTAGACGTGTCCAAAGCAGTTTTAGTGAGACCGTAATAACACCATGTTTAATTGCCTTGTCACTCCATAAGGTAGATTGCACCTTATCTAGTTGGATTCTCGAGAGCTATATACTACTCCCTCTGTTCGGAAAAAAAAAAAAAAAAAAAAAAAAGTTTATAGGTACTGTACGTTTATGGGAGTTTTAAGAATAGTGAGTCTTAAATACCCAATTTGTCCCTGTTTTTGTTTTGTTGCTAAAGTGTTGACCGTGACTTGAGGAGAAAGAGTGTGTGGGGCATATATGAGATTTCATACAAAAAAATATATCCAATATAGAAGTATAAACATTTTATTGAAAAGGACTAAATAGAAAGCATAAACCTTAATTTGGAACGGAGGGAGTAATTGACAAAGGGGAAAGCACGGTCTCAAGTTAAGATGCTTCAATGCAAAGAATTACAACATAACTGAACATGAAATGTTTTGCTATGGATAAGCTACACTAGTCGTGTAAGTCTTTGATACGAGCAAATCTATTTGAAAATTTTGGTTCATTTTAGATGATTTCACTATTCTTCCTCACCGTTTGTTTCATACACTCTCTCTTTCTTTTCCTATATATGTATGTCTCATTTATCTTATGCACAATTCTAATTACCCTGGCCTACAATGTTTATAAAAGTTTAAGGCAATTATTTTCAAAATGATCAATCATACAAATAGGGACCTCTTTACAAATAACAATGATCACAAAAAACCCAAAATTTGTCTCATTGGCTATGTAAGGCACCAACGTTGAAACTGTGTAAACTCTGAACGTTTTATTTGTGGTTGCCTAGACCCTTAGATCATTGGAATCTGACAAAGTGATTTACACTCTCCAATAGTACTAGTGTGATATAGCAAAACAGATAGTAATTTAAATAAATAAATAAATAAATAAATAAAAATACAAGAAGTCATCCATTGCTTGATCCCCCTCCGTCTGTTTCCAACCACATTTGTAGTATGTTGTAGTTTTACCATAATTGTATTTATCATTTGACTACCAAAAACAATGAAGTAATTCCAACATTTGGGCCATCCCACAATAATAATCCTAAATTTGAAAATTGACATAAAATAATCCAAGTTTCATTCCCGTCAAACCGAAATGGGCCAAGTTAGATCTCCATTAATTGGGCATTACGGATATGATGACATGGCAGTTTTTGATACTAGTCTCATTGTCAGATCCGTCATCATGTAAATGTAATGACAGTTTTTTTGATCCATTCTAGTAGAGGCTGTTGTCACCAACGGGTTAGTTGGCTTCCAACTAGTACCTACATCCCCAAATTCCAGTCTCTTTCATCAGGCATTTGAAGTCATTTTCCCATCCAGAAATGGGGTGCAAATCGGCTTTAGTATGACATCTTTGTAGATGTTTGTGCTATAGCTTTTCCAAATTGGTTCCATGTTTTTCTAAAATATGGTGGCGACTTCCTTTACTTTGCATATCACATGAACATAGTTCATTTCGCATAAAATTGAATATATGTGCAAAAGCCATGTCAAGAAAAGGCACAGACCAAAAGAAAAAGTGGCAAAGCTAAAACAAAAAACCAAAAGATCAAACATCTGAGTGCAGGTCAAGTCTCGGCTCTCCACATATATTAAATATATGGATGGTGGGTTAATATTATTATATTTTTCTATCACATACATTCCCTATAATTTTAACTAGTGGTCTCTACTTTTACAAAACGATTGTCTGACTTGCCTCACATCATCTATATATCACTGTATCAGTGCCTGCCTTGTCCAAAATAGTAGTCTTTCATAATCTCCCATCTGTAAATAAATAAAAAGAAAACAAAAAAGGTGTAAGAAGGTGATTGAGAGTTTGTCGGAGCTCTGAAGAAAGAGGCAAAACCCACGCTTATGACCGCCATGCGAGGTGGAACAAGAGGGGGTCCGCCTAAGAAAACATTAGAAATGGCCTTAGAATCTCCTGCTGCGACTATTGAGGGGTCTATGTCTGCCAATAGTAAATCTCAAAAATTGGGAGGCGAAACCCAGAAATCACCGGGTCCTTCCCAATTAGGGGATTTCATGATTTCTGCGTGCCTTCAAGCGTCTCGTTCCTCATTGAACAAGAATTCAGGTAATTCGTTGAATCTTGAACAATTAGGATTTACTACTGATAATGGGAAATTGAATTTGAATGTGGGTACAATTGATTTGCCTGTGATTGAGGTGAATACTGTTAATGATACAAATTGAAACTCCAGTAGAGAGAGAAACTAGAGAGAGANATGAGAGAACCCCTCCCCTCCTCCACCTTCCCCTGTGCAGGTTAGGTATCCCCTCCCCCCGGTGATTCCCACGGTCCTGTCGACTCTGTTGCGGATGGTAGTGGTTCTTGTCTTCCTCCGCTCCCTTCTCCCCCTCCTCTGCCCATACTCACTGGTCCCAACCCCCCCACGCCACCACTACACCCAAACTCTTTTCGCTCAAAACTTCTCTCTTCCCTCCAAACCACAGCACAACCCACCAATTGGATCAACCTTGACCCCGTTACCCTCCCTGTTGCTCTCCAACATCCCCCATTAAACCCCCTCGACCTGGAAACTCATACCTTCTCTGACACACCCCCTCCCTTCATCCCACTTTCTCAGGATGAATGTATTGAGATTAGCCAGCCTTGGCTCCAGTCTATCATTTGCAAGGTACTAGGGAAGTTGTTTGCTACGGACTTCTTGAAAGAGAAACTCAAGTTGGCATGGAAAGTTAACAAAGAGTTTGATTTCATCCCCTTGGGCAAGGGTTTTTTCGTTGCAAAATTCCAGAATACTGAGGATTTCCAAAAAGTCATTTTTCAGGGACCTTGCTCTGTCAATGGATTTCAAGTCTATGTTAGGTTGTGGGAGCCAGGCTTCCAGCCCTCTAGAGCAAGAATTGACCGTGCTCCGGTTTGGATAAACCTCCCTGAATTGCCTATTGAATTGTACTGCAGGGATATGCTTGCTAAGATTGGAAATAGCCTGGGTAAATTAATCCGAATTTATATGAAGACTTTGGAAGGAAACTCAGCCAGATACGCTAGAATCTGAGTCCAAATGAACATAGCAGCAGAACCACCACGGTTTGTCAATATCGGAACTATTAAGCAAATTATTGATATACCTGAATTTCCAAGCTTTTGTGAGATTTGTGGTACCATGGGTCACGCCACCAATAGATGTCAACGGAAAAAGTTACCGAGCACTTCGCCGGTAAGGCACAGGGTACCCAGTCAACCTGTCACGGGAGCTAATTTGCGTAGTAACCAAGGTGAGGAAGGCTAGCAAATGGTGCAGCCAAGGAATGCTAGAAATGGTAACAAGAACAGGGGAATCTCTAAAAGCAGAGACAGGGGATGCTCTCTGTTTAGGTGGAAAAAAAGAAATTCAACGGCTATTTTGGATAATACCAAAAATACGCAAAACTTGGAGACTGAAGCCCTAACACCAAACGTGGGCCGGCCCAATCTTTTGGATAACCAGGTATTGGGTTCTAAAGAGAAGGGCAATGTAATTTTGGACTGCCAAAGTCAGCACAACTCCCCTGTGGGCCAGATTGGTCAACCTACTACCACTAAACCCACATACCACCAATCCACCCCGTTCAACTCAGACAAAACCCTTGTTCCTCTCCAGACTTCCTGTCTCCCTCTCACCCATTCTCTCTCCTTCACTAGCAGATCCACCATCAACCCAATCGAAGAACCTCTCAAACTCTGACAGCCCACCACCACCTGACAACCAAACCTTGCCTTCACCCCCACCACCCCCCATGGACCCATTCATCTCACCACCCGGATCGCCACGCGAACCTCAACCGAACCCATTTTTCAACCCACCGGTACAGGAACCTTTGGCTCTACCTCCAAATCGAGCCCGCTTCGTGGAGAGAACATGGATCTTCTTCGGGAAGAACCCACAGCTGCACCCAGCAGAGTTCAACGCTACTCAGACCCAGTACTTCTACCCGCTAGCGGAGACACTTCATCCGATACCCGCGAGAATTTACAGACATCTCTTTGTCCTCCCCAAAGCAGCATCAAGAGATCCTTGGATGGACTTGAAAATAAGAGACCAGGAGGGCCTCATAGTACCAGCTCATGTTCCAAATCGCTACGATCTGAAGAAATTACCGGAGGTTCTTCAAATCTTCCTCATATGGTGGAGTTGGCAGCATTGTCGAGGTATGGAAACGGGCCTTCTTCTTCCTCCAGAGCTAGCCCCATTTCTCGATCCACCCCCCCGGTTCCCAGCATCAATCGAGATTTGCCCGTTGAGGAGGAAGACGGTGAGAATGTCAGCAGCAAGTTATACAAACGCAGTTCAAGTCTTCAATCTAGAAGGAAAAGCTGCCGAGATTATGCTCACAATCAAACACATCGAGTGGCATCGACCGAAGAGCAGAAGCTTCCACAAAATAAAAATAGAGATCAACAGGAGGTTTGTACACATTCCAAAAACAAATCTACTCGTGGATACTCTGAGCCCGGATCCAGGAAGAGCGTCAGGAGGGTTAGAGTGCCCTCCAAATTTGTTTCATAATATGACGATCATTGCATGGAACGCCAGGGGTATAGCTCAACCCTCTTTCCGGCGTAATTTCAGAGAGCTTTTTAATTACCACCACCCTGACATGTTCATTGTCACTGAGACCCGAGTCAGCCGCTTGAACACCGAAGAAATTGTAAGATCACTACCATTCGAGAATTGGGTTTTGATGGAGCCACAAGGATTCACTGGGGGAGTGCTAGTCCTGTGGAACTCACTCGTGAGTTTCGATGTGATTATGCAAAACGAGAAGGGCATACATGGCATTGTACAAGTAAATAAATCAAATTTTCCCTCCTTTTGTATTTCAGCAATTTATGGCTCTCCTAATTTTGATTTGAGGAAAAATCTGTGGAATGATTTAAATTCTATTGCGGGAAACATTAACCTGCCATGGCTAGCCGTTGGGGATTTTAATGAAATGTCCAAACCTTGTGAAAAATTGGGGGGCAATCCTATTAGACAAACCAGAATGGATCTGTTCAATGAGTGCTTAAGAGATAGTAATCTTTTTGATTTAGGGTTTGTCGGGCCTAAATTTACTTGGACAAATAAGCGCAAATCTAACCCAATTATGGAGAGGCTAGATAGAGCTGTTGGCAATGTAGACTGGATCAATGCCTTTCCTAGATGCCTTGTTAGTCATCTTCGTAGACTATCTTCTGGTCACTGTCCCATCCTAATCCAAACTGATTCCCACAATGCCCAAAAAGGTAAGAGACCCTTCAAGTTCCAACCCATGTGGTTACTGGAGCCCTCATTTGCACAGTTTGTAGATGATGAATGGTCTAATATTTATTTGCCTTTGCATCAAAAAATTGCTCACTTTGGTTTAGCTGCTGATGTATGGAACAAAAATGTGTTCGGCAATCTCTTTAAGAAAAAGAAAAAACTTTATGCTAGACTTAATGGTGTGCAAAAAAGCCTGTGTGATTTTCCTCTTTCTAATCATTTGCATGAGCTTAATGAAATGCTTACCAAAGAACTGAACAATATTCTTGATCAAGAGGAAATTTTTTGGATGATGAAATCTAGGTGTAATTGGGTTGTCAATGGTGACAGAAATACCACCTTTTTTCACAATTCAGTTAAGATTAAGAGGAAGAGATCTAATATTAACTGCTTGATGGATGATGTGGGCAATGAGATCACCAAACCTGAGGATCTCTCTGCTTTGATTGTGAAATTCTTTGTGAAACTCTTTACTACTGAAATGTCCTGCTCTGATATTGCTGATCATGATACTGCTTGTAATTCAAATCAGACCATTAATTTGTCTGTAGTTCCTTCTCTTTTGGAGATTAAAACTGCCCTTTTCAACCTTGGCCCCACAATGGCTCCAGGCCTTGATGGCATCCATGCCATTTTCTATCAGAATAATTGGGATAAAGTGCATACTGACATCATCCCTTTTATTCAACAAGCTTTCCAGAATGCCTCCTTTCCGGAAGAATTGAATAAATTCCTTATTTGTCTGATCCCAAAAACCGAACACCTCTCCCTAGTGAAACAATTCAGACCTATAGGATTGTGTAACACTATGTACAAGTGTATTACAAAAATCCTTGTCTCTAGACTTAGGCACTTTTTGCATGACCTCATCTCCCCAAACCAAAATAGCTTTATTCCGGGGAGGGGCTTCGATGTCAATGTGATAGTGGCCAATGAGATTCTTCACTCAATGAAACTCACTAAAGGCCAAATTGGTTATATTGCTCTCAAAGTGGATTTAGAAAAAGCCTATGATAGGCTTGAATGGAGTTTCATCAGGAGATGTTTACAGTTCTTTAACTTTGACACTCACACTATTAACTTGATCATGTTTTGCATCACTTCCACCACTGGTACTGTTCTAGTTAATGGTAGTCAAACTGAGTGGTTTCAACCTAGTAGAGGTATAAGACAAGGGGACCCCCTCTCCCCTTATATCTTCATCCTATGCATGGAGATGCTCTCTAGACTTATTCATGAGGCTTGTGAGCAATCCTCCTGGAAACCTTTCTTGGTGGGGAGGGGTAAAGTGCCTATTTCTCATCTTCTGTTTGCTGATGACTTGATTGTGTTTGGGGAAACTCATACTGATACTATTGATTGTGTGCTGGATACTCTTGATATTTTTTGTGCTGCTTCAGGTCAAAAAATTAATAATGATAAAAGTACTATCTATTTCTCTCCAAATACTAACCTCGACATTATTGATTATGCTGAAGAAGCCATTGCCATCACTGCGAGTAGAGATCTTGGCACTTACCTAGGCTTTCCACTCTCCCCCATTAGGCCTAAGAGAAACAAGGTGAACTATATCATCCAAAAGGTTAAGAACAAGCTTTCTTGTTGGAAAAATAGATCAAGCTGGTCGCATTTGTTTAATTAACTCCACCTTGAATGCTAATCCTAACTACTACATGCACTGTTTGTTTCTCCCTGCTGCTGTGCTTGATGAGTTAGATAAGATTGTTGTAGATTTTTTATGGGGGGGATGAAGAAGGGAAAAAGAAACTGCACCTGGTTAGGAAAGAGCTTATCTTTAAACCAAAGACCTTAGGGGGCTTAGGAATTAGAAGCAACAGGGTTATGAACAAGATCCTTATGGCTAAACTCAACTGGAAATTCAATGAAAAGAAAGATAACCTTGACCATCAGGTTCTTCACAGAAAGTATGTTGAAAGGAGAAGAGAACCCCAAAAATTCAAATATGGGTCACATATTTGGCAAAACTTTGGGAAAGGATGGGATCTGTATAATGAGAACTTAATGTGGATTTTGGGTGATGGAAAAAAAATCCCATTCTGGGATGCTAACTGGACTGGTCTTGGGGCTCTTAGGTCCCTCATACAGGGCCCTCTTCCCCAGCATGAATTGCATGTTACAGTTGACCACTTCATTGAGCAGGGGAAGTGGGCTTTACATGACCTCTCATTCATTTTACCTGATGCTGTTGTTGATACTATCCTAGGGGTGCCTATCCCTAATGTGATTACTGAAGACTTTCCTGCTTGTTTGCTGGCTGATGGTAAAAAATTCAACTCTGCTTTTGCCTACGATTTCCTGGTCAAGAAGGATTGTAATGATGTTGATTTGTCTTGGATTTGGAAAATTCCCACTTTACCAAAAATTCATTTTTTCATTTGGATCTCTTGGTATGATAAAAATGCACACAATTGCACTTTGTTTAGGAGAGGAATGTTACCTGACGCTTTATGTGCTATCTGCAAGTCTAGTGAGGAGAATACTCTTCATATTCTTAGAGATTGCAGGACCACTGCTGATATGTGGCGAACTTTGACGTTCCTGATACCTTTTTCTGTGCAAACCTCCATGAGTGGCTCCACTCTAACCTCACTTCCACCCATACCATTGAAAACCTCCCTTGGTCCACCTTTTTCTCATTCCTTATCTGGAATATATGGAAAAGAAGAAACAATATTACTTTTGAGAAAACCAATCCACCCATTGATATTTGGAGGAAGAATGTGTTGAGCAAAGCTTGGGAATTTTGGGCCTTCAATCATAAACCCCATAAATCTCTTAAGCCTCGTGAACAAATCCTTCTATCTTGGAAACCCCCCCATACAGGGTGGAAACATTTTAACTGTGATGCAGGTTTTGTGGGCAACAGCAACCTGGCCTCTATTGCAGGTGTGGTGAGAGATGAGCATCGCCATTGGGTTTTTGGCTTCTCAAAAAAGAGCAAGGCAAGGGATGCACTCACTACTAAATTACTAGCTATAAGGGAGGCACTAAAGATCACCAAGGACAGAAATTGGACATGCATGAACATCATCTCGGACTGCCATAGAGCTGTTCAGATGATCAAAGGAACTAACAACCCCTCTGGCCATCTTGCTAACATCATTTTGGATTGTAGGGAGCTGATGCAGAGCTTGGAGCAGCTGAAGATCTACCAGTGCTTTAGAGAAGAAAACAGACTTGCTGACGTCTTAGCAAAGAACACTATGTCCTCAAATGTTATGCTTGATTCTCTTAATCAATTTACTGAGGTCCCTCTTACTTGTGCTAAGGTGTATAATGAGGATTGCTTGGGTGTTCAACACCCCAGACATGTACCTATTTGTTTTTAAGTTAATTTAATGCCCTTTTTTTGATAAAAAAAAAGAATACTGTTAATGATTATAATCATGTGGGTGCTAATACTAATAGGCATGTTACTGCTACGGTTCCGGTTGTTTCTTCCCCTAGTTTTCTTGTTATGAATACTATGAATGTTCCCCCTCCATTGCTACTAATTATGGGTTGTTGGTGAGAGACATGTTGCCTCTGTGGGTGATATTGTGGTTGATAAAACTAAAATTGTTGGGGATAAGGGAAAATGGAACCAGGTTATTGTTGGTAATAAAAAAACTTGGTCAATGGATGAAGCTTGACTTTGTACAAGATAATGATGATTCTGAGGTTGTAATGTTTGATGAGGATAATATTGTGGATGAAGAAGCTTATTTGCAATCTTCTCTTGCTAGTTTTGTTTTTGGTGGGAACCCAAAGCTTGCTACCGTTAGAAGCTTTGTTGAAAAGTATTGGAACCATGAATACCAAATTATGCCTCATGCTAAGGGTTGGGTGTTATTAAGATTTGAGTCAAACGAAGATAGGGATATTATCTTGAAAGGGGGACTTTGGTTAATTGGAAACAAAGCCCTCATCCTTAAACCTTACACACCATCTTCTTGCATCATGATGGAGGAGGTTCATAGAGTTCTAGTGTGGGTTTCCCAAATTTGGATGTCCAGTTTTGGTCCAAGAAAGGGCTTAGCAAGCTTGCAAGTAAAGTGGGAGTTCCCATGTATGCTGATAAATGTACTACCACAAAAGAAAGAATCTCTTATGCTAGATGTCTGATAGAAGTGGATGTATCTTCCTCTCTGCTTCTTTCTATCCCCATTTGCATGCCTTTTTGGGTACACCTGAATCATCTTGTGCATTATGAATGGATTCCTTTCTATTATAAGGAATGCCACCTTTTGGGTCACATTGAGAAGAACTGTATGAAGAAGAAGAAGAAAAACCAGGCCCCTACTACTCAACCTGTAGCCCCTCCTACACCATCTTTAGGCCCCTCTGCACCTTCCCGTGTGACCTCACCTTGAGGGTCAAGAGATCCAGGTTGAAAAGGTGACTCCTACTAAGCTTAATGATATTCCTTCTGTGGAAACTACAGAACTTGATGTGAGGTTTCACTTAGTCCCTCTTAAGCATACTTTTTAGAGAAAGAAGATTTTTAGCTCTGCAGGCAACCCATAGGGGCCACTTGATAAGCTAATGGTTCATACTCAATCCAAGTTCCACATCCTCTAGTCCCAGGCAGTGGAGGATGATGATGAAGGGCCTGTTCTTTTCGACTGAAACTGACTGAACTGAAACTGAACTGAACTGAACTGAACTTATTATGATTGAACTGAACTGAACTGAACTTATTGCAACTGAACTGAACTGAACTGAACTTATTGCGACTGAACTGAACTGAATTGAACTTAACAGAACTGAAACTTAACTTAACTTAACTTAACTTAACCTAACCTAATTTAACTAAACTAAACTAAACAAAATTTAAATTAACTTAATCAAAACTAGATAGTATTATTATTATTATTATTATTATTATTATTATTATTA
>BSSO01004091.1:0-15148 GCA_030267885.1 Mesembryanthemum crystallinum
AAACTTCGCACCTAAAATGGTTTGGTAACGTGTGGGTGGGACGGAGGGAGTATAATTTTTTTAAACCTGAAATTATTTTATCACTGTACTTAATAAATTTGTTCCAAACATCATGCATTTTACGAGAGTTAATAAAAATTCCATACAATCAAAATACAAAATAAATAATCTAATACAAGTACTATTATTATAATTCATTAATATTCTAAAGATCATTCAAAAAAAAAATTAAGAATTGTCTCATTAATATACGATTTTTTTTTTATGTTTTTATTAAACTGATTGTGGATGGATAAACGGATCGGGTAATCGGGTGGAAAAGTTTCACCCAAATCCGACCCGATCCGCAACCCGATCCATCCGCCATCCGCATAACAATCCATTTAATCGGATTTTTATCCATATATTCGGATCGAGTGGATCGGATATCCGCGGATCAAAAATCTATTTACATTATCCCTACTTTCAAAGTAATTACTTCTACTTAATTCAAATAACTTTACTATTAAAAGAATTTTCCTCTGGATTGTTCTTGGCTAAATTGTTATGTTAGTCTCAAATGGCTTCTCTTTTAACTTTAATGTAAACTCTTTAAAATCAACAAAAATTCTGTATAAAGACCACCAGGAACAAAAAAAAATAAAATGAAATGAACTAAAGAAAGACTTTCAATAGGTTGAATGGACCAATAATCTTGGCATAAGTTTATTTCTTAATTAGTAAAATAGCAAGATATTGGAGTAATGCAAGCTTCTACGTCAATTGTTGATAGTAAAAAGGAGGGAAGAAAGCATGAGATATAAGTTAGTTTCTGTGTTCAATTAAAAGGTTCTCTACTTCTACCTGTATTATTAGTATCTACTTTGCATTTGGTATTTAGGTTTTTCCAAGACACATTGCAAGTTGGGCGAGAGATTTAGGCTATGTTTGGCAAAACTAACTGATAAGGTGTCTGATAAGGTAATAACTGTTCAAAAAAAAAAATGTTCAAAATTGTTGCAAAGTAGTACTCCTAACAAACTATCCGAAAAGCTAGTTTATGTGAAAAGCTTGTTGGAATAGCTTCTCAAACTAGCTAAAAAAAGTTCAACTTGAGAGCTAAAACCTGAAAATAGTTAGATAAACTATTTGGTTGTTGAGAGAATTAAACTAGCTGATAGCTGAAAAGATGGCTGTTTTTACCAAATTACAGCCTTAAAATTTTGTTTTATTGGCTTACGCAATGAGTGAAATAGGGCTATTGAACAGTAACACTGCAAAGTCAATCTCTAGTTAGGGCCAGAATTCTACATAGGCATGGCAACATGGCAATGTTACCTTGATGTTTTTGCTGTTTTGATGTAATTAGTAGTACTGTCAATTGCAAAACTAAGTTGTATAAACTGATAGTCTGTATTTAATACCATAATGGAGGAATAAGAAGAGTAATCAAATTCGTCCAGAAAAAAAAAAAAAATTTATTGCAATAATGAACAAAACTAAAATGATAATAAGGAAAATTTTCAAAAAGGGTGCCTGAGATTTGGGGTAATAATAAAAAAGGATGACGGACATTTACATATTTCAATTTAGGGTACCTAGTATTTTCAATTGATTCCCAATTAATGACCTATTTGCTAACGTTGTCAAAAACTCCGTTAATAGTGTCTACGTAGTTGGCAAAGATTGTTTAATGATCAAAATGCCCCTGCCTCTAATGGTTTAAAGAGTTCAGTGAGTGTACTTATGAAAAATTCAAAAGTGAAAAAGTACTTAAAAACTCAAAAAAATAAAAGAAAACCAAAAAGTCCAAAAACTAAAAAAAATTAAAAAAAGTCTCAGAAATCCCCAAAATGAGCTGAATAATTTCCCAAAATTTTCCAAAACCATAAATTTCCTGCAATATCTGAAAATTCCCCAAAAAATGAAAAAAGCTAAAAATTTAAAAAGAACCCAAAAAAAAAAAATCACCAAAATCCATAAATTCATAGGAAAATAGCAAGAACCTAATATATCACCTAATTTTGGTATCTCTTGCTATCTTCCTATGTATTGAATTTTGGTGATTTTTTTGGTTCTTTTTAAAATTTTCTAGGCTTATTTTTTTGGGGGAATTTTTTGAGCAATTTTCCAAATTTTTTTAGGCAATTTTTGATTTTTCGAAATTTTCTGAGAAATCGTTCAACTTATTTTGTGGTATTTTTTAAAACAATCAGACTTTTGGATTTTTTTTTTTGTGTGTGTTTTTTTTTCTTTTTTGCATTTTAGGGTTCATAATTTTTTTCAATTTTGAACTTTTTTTGGAACTTTTACTCAAATTTTACCCAAGCAAATACAATTGCTGAATCCTTTAACTATTAGAGGCACAAGCATTCAACAATCTTTGCCAGCCATATGGACATTATTAACAGAATTTTCGACGGTGTCTGCTAAGAGGATCCTAATTGGGAATTATTTCAAAATGTTGGGTATCCTAAATGGAAGTATGTAAATGTCAAGCACCCTTTTATTATTACCTTAAACCTAAGGTACACTTTTTGAAAATTTTCCTAATCCATTCAATAGAATATAATGATGAGTGCTTATTTTGTAGTATTTTCTTGATCATATTGCACACATCCTAGTCTAATTTTAATAAAGATTGCATTGTTTTCGGCTATTTTAGAGTACTTTGGACCATTTCACTACTTCGGGTATGTTTTGTGCTCTAATATATCTTGTAGGTCCAAATTTAATATGATAAGCACTCATCATATAGCATGAATAACAAATTAAATATGCCATACATTGCATGGGCCAAAATAACAGCAAATTGAGGCAAAGTCATGACACAAAAACAAAATTTTTGTGGCTTGTTCTGTGGTATAATCATTTTAAACGTGGCTTGTTTTGGGAGGAGAATTCTTACAAGACAAAGTTTTGGGGATCGGAGAGGAATTTCATTGGTACAAGGCCAAGCCACATGACAAAACTAAAAATAGTACTCCTATTGCCATAATGATATATCTATAATTCAATGTTTTGTCTACACAAATTTGGTGTTGGAACTTTATTTTTCTTTAGACATGGTTAAACGACATTCTTTAATGTACGACCTTGATCGGGTATTTTTTAAATAAAATTGTGTAGGTGATCTTAATAGGTTTGAACTACTTACCTGTTGTATAAACTATAATTTGTTTACCGGTGGATTAAACATCTTTTGGGTTGTTTTATTGTAACACAGGGAAACATGGGGTTTTATAAAAGAGGCTTTTTACATTTTAACTTAGCATGATGGGGAGAGCCCAGCTTCTACAGTTGAGTGATGACGATTCACAGAGCATTTCTCAACTAGTCGTTAACCCTCACAAGGTCCAAGTAGGACCGAGTTTCTACCACGATTTTGCCACTAGAGGCATCCGAGTCGACCGAGTTGAACTCGAACCCGGCATTGTCACCTGTACCTTCAAGCCAAGGTCCCTCCTCGCCTCACCGTAAGCCCTCTTCCAAACCCAGCAACTTCATCTTAATTTTGTCTTGTTGGCAGTTTTGAGAACAATAATTCTATTAGATCTTGAAAACAATAATTCTATAGATCAGATATTAAAAAAGTGTCTCGAATTTATTTTATTCTCCATCTCTTATTAGACATATAAGGACATATAATCTTCATAGATTAGCTAGGTAACACTCATCATGTACATATCTATTGCCTAAATTACAAAGATATGGCAGGTTGAATGGCTTTGTTAGATCATCAATCTCGGCGTATGATTTGTTGGGATTGTTCACTATTTGAAGAATTTTTTTTTGGTCCAAGGGAGGCACAATAGCCGGGTGCAATAAATTTACATACAACAGGGAGGGGGGAATTGAACCTGGGACCTAATGTACCAGAGCCTCAATCTTAACCACTACGCCAAGGCCTCACTGGCACTGTTTGAAGAATTTGACTATGTTGTCTATATATGCTGATAAAGTAGGAGTTGTGTTCAAGATCTATAGAGGAGGTGTTCCTATTCCCTCTACTTCCTTAACACTTAAAAAAAAAAAAATGTACAAAAAAATGTCTAGTATCTTCAATCATGTAGGTTTTAGATGCATGTCAATAATGTTAGTTTAGTTTATTTTGTAATTGACAGGACAGGGATGGAGATTTGGCTGCTGATGCAATCGCTAACCTGATTGACATCGTTGGCAATGCGTCTACTTATAGAGTTGATCGGCCTATGAACATTACTTTGAACATGAGCATTTTATACGTCTCAAATGCGAAGCTTAATGTGAGTAAGTCTTCTCAATACTCTCAACATTCACGGTGTCTTTCAACAAGTTTTAGTGCTACAAATAAGCCTATTCGAGATGGTTGTCAATTGCGAATTCTTAATTTTGGAAAATTTTCAACTTTTTGTAAAAATTTATTTGAAAGTTTGAATGTTTTCTAATTATTGTCTACTCTACTTAAGTTTGTAAACGGAAATAAAAAATTTCAGAAAATCACTTCCTACAGGGCAGTTTCGCAGCTTTTTCATTTGTCAAACATATTCATGGTACCACAAAAACTTTTTTCCGTCACTAAGTTGGATTTTTCTATTCCTAATTTGTAATATTAGTTGTTTGAAAGTGTGGATTTTGAAACTAGTTACGTTGATAATATGTCTCTCCATGCCTTTTCTTTTCAAGGTGTGTACTTGACATGTATATCCGGTTGAAATATTCTGTAGGATGATTTGGAGGTAACTTCGAGACTCCTAGTGAGAACTGGAGCTATTTCTGCAATTTCCGTTGTTATTAAGAACAAAGCATCAGGAGAAATCGTTGCTCAAGGACAACTTTCATGGTTTAGCAGACTTGACAGTAAAATTTGATACCATGGGAGTATAATATTGTGCTTGGAAGAGCGTTGGTTCTGTAGTTCTGGGAGAAGTATAAAGTAAGATAATAAACAAAAAGCTTTATTAATCATTTAGTTTACTTTTGAAAGTTAAAATCATAATAACTGTTGTACTACATCACAATGACTATCAGTTTAATTTTTCTGAAAAATCTAAAACTGCACCAGCCAGTTGCTTTATTGAATCCTTTGGCTCAAGAAATACCTTCGCTAATTCATCTTATACTCCATTAATTAGCATATATGGTAGTTAACATTTGTTAGAAAAAGAAACAAAATACCTCTCACAATGCTTCAGATCAGTACACTACAGAGTACATATGGGACACCAGTCAAGATGAAGTATATTTGTAATTTATATTGTGAAGGATCAACTCAACTTTAAGGGTGTGTTTAGTTCGCCTGAAAATACCTGAGCTGAACTGAATGATGTGAACTGAATTGAACGACCTAAACTGAGTATGGGGTGTGAAAGAACTATCCCAATTAAAAGTTTAAGCAGATGGTTGGAGGTCCAATCAATCGTATACTCTCTTAATACATGTTTAGCTGACTTTGCTTCAAGGTCACAAGTCATAATCTTTACTGCTAAGCATGAAATATTGAAATTACTGTAAAGCATATATACACATTACATCCAAATTCCCTTTTGCAATTGTGATCATAAACGCAACATAGAAGAAAACATACATAAAGTTGAACATAAATCTAACAAACAGCAGACAAATCAAATTTGCAATTAATGAGCCACATATGAGATGTAACCATCAGGCCACAAATTTCTTTTTCTATATTTATTGGTCCAAGAGGCAGATGTGTTGAATTTTACTACCAACATATTAAGCACGTTTACATTTCCATATGGCTTCAAACACATCTACTTAAAAGGTTGCACAAAATGAGCATACACTGAAAAGGCAGAAAAATAAAAAGAGGGAAATATAATCTAATTTACTGAACCAATATAAGAGATTCTTTTTTTCTTTATTTTTTTTACGGGAAGAGATATTTGGTTTATTTTAAATATATATAAAAAAACACGTTTAAGCCTATTGAGAGTTTGAGATACATTATAGAAAGTCATTCAGAAATTATCCAAGGTTATAAGTTGGGAGATTTCACCCTTTTCCATCCAACGCAGAAAAAAGATCAATAAATAAAAAAAAAACAATAACTTTCCAATCAAGTCGCCTGATATACCAGGAGAGTATTGGGTAAACAAGAAGTGGTATTGTATAAGCAAAAATTAATACGGGAGTGATACTGGTTGAGAAAAAAGTGATATATGATATCCTTTTTTTGCATCATTGTCAATATTAATTTTGTATTATCAGTACCATTTTTTGTGCTCCCCAGGAGGCTCAAACCCGTGACCTGGTGTATAAGCTAAAGCTTGTTTACCAGTGGGCCAACACCTCTTAGGTGTTATCAGTACCAATTTTAGGTCATCAGTACTACTTTTTGTTTGCCTGGCCAATACTATCTGCCTAATGGCTTGATATGATAATTTGTGAAAAAAGAAAAAGACTTTGGCAAACCAAGTCATTTATTATTATTATTATTATTATTATTATTATTATTATTATTATTATTATTATCAAGTAAGTACAGTTGAACCAAATTATTGGCAAAGGGGGGGAAGAAAAGAAACTGAAAACAAACAATACTTGTCCAACGCTAGTGTAGATATATATCAATATTGAAGATTGGACGGCATTTTGCAAATGCAATCAATATCATCTGCCTTGAGCTTGCACAATGGAGAGAGCCAAACAGCTTTTACAACCAAGTGAGGATGAGGAATCAAATTCAAATTCAGAGACGAGCGTTTCTCGACTCGTCGTTAACCCTCACAAGGTTCAAGTCGGACCGAGTTTCTATGACGATTTTGCTCTTAGAGGCATCCGAGTTGACCGAGTTGAACCCGGCATCATCTTTTGTACCTTCAAGGTTCCTCCTCGCCTGATCGTAAGCTTTCTTCAGAACTCACTCAATTTTATGTAGAGTATCTCTTTTTTCAAACTCTAGGGTCTTTCGGATTCACATTGAATAAAGGTTATACAAATTACTAACGTTTGTGGTTTTGTTCATATAGGACATTAACGTCTAGTTTTGGTCACATAGACAATTAACGTTCTAATATTTGGTCATCTGCACTACTATGTGGTGAAGAAAGGGGGAGAGTATAACACACTCTCCACCACTGCAAGTAGAATCAGTCTTTTGATACTTTTCAATATAATTACTTAGCCTTTTTTTTTTTCCATTGAATTACTTACCATTATTTTTTGAACAAAGACAATCACAAAAATAATTTCATAAATGATATATCATATTTGATAAAATAATAAATTATCTTAATTAAATATGAGTATAGTTATGAGTTTTTTCTTAATCTTTCATCAATATTTTTTTGATAGGTAACAATTTATTAATTAAGAATAAATTAAATCATTAAAAAAAATTTCAAAATGATAAATCTATTTTTTCAATTTTTATATTAGTAACAAATGTGCAAAATTATTAGATGGAACTATAGATTTTTATGAAAATAGAGTTGGTGGAGTTCTTCGCCAAAGGAAAAAAAAAAAAAACAAAAAGATAATAAAAAAATGCAAGCAATGGCTAAACAAGCAGAATAACATTCGCCAATTTTATTACTTTTATAAACATTTAATTAGTAAATTTACTAATAAGAAATAAACGCAAATATTGGTTGGTGGAGTTTGTGGCTCACTTTATATGACCTGAAATGGAACGTTAATGGCTTAAATGACTAAAACTCAACGTCGATGTTTTACATGACCAAAGTGATAAACGTTAATGGTCTATATGACCTTTATTCATTCACATTTTTGTTTGAAAACACTATGAAGTTCTATTTTCTACACCTTCCTATTGAAATTATTTAAAGTATTGACTATCCAGTATGTGTCAAGATTTCCACAACCATAAGTTCAAGATCATTTATCTTATTTCACTAATATTTTTTTGGTTTAATTGGTAAATGGAGTATAAATTAAACTTTTTTTTTTTTTTAAAGTCTCTGAGTGTTGCTTAAGGTCACCTAACGTGCATGGTCTTGGTAGGGTATCTTATTTGTGTAAGTACTCAGTAGAAAGATCGAACCCCTATCATGATGTATAATAATATAAGGTATAGCTTTTACAACTGGGCCAAATACCTCTTGATTTTAGTCAAACACTTCTTGACTATTGTTATTTAATTTTGAATAAAAAAAAATAGCTAGCGTTTGATGGGGTTGCAAGTACTGAATCAATTGAAACTTAGATACATACAAATATAAGAATGTTTTATGAAAAATCACCTAACATATAGTTTATTTTCTGATGTAGCACCTAATTTAATTTTATTGCATATTTTTTAATTGACCACCTAGTTGACTTCAAATGGCGAATACTTTTTTCCTTTAATTCAAGTTTCTATTAAAAAAAATTCCCGTTAGTTTCCTTCCTTCTCCGTTTCTCTATAATAAAAAATTAGAAAGGGAAACGAAAAATAGAAACACATGGATAAAAAAAGGATAATTTTATTTTTAAAATTAAAATAATAGACTGAATGTGAGGGTGAATTCGTCATTTCAAACAATATGGTTGTCCCTTACAAAAAATATGCAACAAAAAGGTGGTCACAAGAAACTAAAATAAAAACAAACCATATTAAGTGTTATCTTACAATGTGGCTTATATTATAGGTGGTTGCTCGTAATTTTTTTATAATTTAATTTTTTAATATAATTAGATTTTGCTTTGCTATTGATCTCACAAAAAAAAAAAAAAAAAGGAAGGCAAAAGTTGCAAAAATATACAATTAATTTGTTGGGAAATTTGTTGCTTTTTTCTTTTTTATGGTACAAGTAGTAAGGGAATCATTTAATTTTTTAATTATTGGGTTTTATTTTGTTGGCAGGACAAGGCTGGAAACATGGCTGATGGTGCAATCGCCAACCTTATTGACATGGTTGGCAATGCGTTGATTTACCGAACTGACCGACCTATGAATGTGTCTGTCAATATGTCCATTACATATTTGTCAAAAGCAAAGCTTAATGTAAGTCTTACAGTATATAAGTAAGTATGCACTTTCATCAAGCTTTATTTTAACCACTCTGTTTATTGCTTGAAAGATTAACTTTTGCTGGTTTCCCATTTGTCAAACATCCACACTCTCTCACACACACACACACACACAAAAAAAAAAAAAAAAAAAGACGAAATTTCAAGAATTGAACGAACCCTAAATTTCGCAATTAATGATACTTTTAACAACTTGGACAACATCTCTCAATTTTTAATATCTAGAGGATTGACAAGGGTGACAATCAAGTTCTTGTCCGTATACATCTTGATAATCGCCTTAATTATATTGATAAACTTGAAAACGTATTATGGGATATTGGCGAGTGAAATATGATAACTTAACAATAATGCTTAGTTATTGAGTTCAATAATGGAGTAATTTTGGTGATTAAAAAGCCAATATTATATAACCACTTACCTTTATTTTCTTTTCAAGGATAGTAGTTACATTGTTATTTGGTTGAAACATTGAATTGATGATAGGATGATTTGGAGGTAACTGCGAGCCTGTTAGGTAAAATTGGAGTTGTATCTGGAACTTCCATTGTTATTAAGAACAAAGCATCAAGAGAAATTGTTGCTCAAGGACGACATGTATTGTTTAGCAGACTCAAGAGTAAAGTTTAATATTGTGCCCGGAAGAGTACTTCTTTTGTGGTAATGCAATAATCTTTTTTTTTCCCCCCTTTCTGTTGGAAATTAAGCAAAACAAAGTTTTACTGTAGTAATCATTTTAATTGCTTGCTGTGGAATGTTGTGAATACCAAGAAGGTTTACATTTCAACTATGTAAGGATATGTAAGGATTGGGGTGGACTTATGATCACTGATCAACAGGCACAGTAATTTGAGATGATATATAGTATATGTAATGTTTTTTTATGTGTAAAGATAGTAATAATGTTTGATTTGTGCTAATAATCTAGTATAAATATTTCATATAATTATCATACTACCTCTCACTATGCACCAGTTGATGAGTAGATTGTTAAGGATATTGATTTGTAAGTTTAGCTGAGTTTGCATCAAGGTGATCACAAATCATAATCTTCACTGTGCTCAGCAGAAAGATAAAGACACTGAAATTGCATACAATATAACCATGAGTGAACTAGCTCATCATCATCAGGTTCATCATGTTTTATCATATTTTACCATCTATATGTGTATCACCTGAGTCCATATAAATTCAGTACTATCAGCAGATATATAATTGATTAGACTTCTAATTAACTATCAGTTTAAACTTTTAATTGTGTTGATTCCTTTACAATTCACATGGTAACAAACTTTAGTGATCAAGAGGGCTTGAGTTTGAATTATGAAATCCCCGTGTTCTTACAATAGAGATCCTCTTGTATAGTTGATTGAGATTCCTTCGAGTACTGTATGAGTTGACAACTTTCAATGCCCTAATCCCTAGCTAGCGTAAGTTACATGTCACAAATTTGCAGCAGTTTTTTTTGCTGAGTAAAAGCAGGGGAGAGGGTGACCATCTAGAACTCGGCCTAGTTGGGCGTTACCATACTAGCCACTCGTGCTGTGGAATGTCCGGTTTGAACCATAGTTACTTCTCAGAGAGAGAGAGAGAGAGAGAGCCCATCACCACATCACACAAAAGTGACAGTGAGTTGAACGAGCGGTCCTGATAACCTCATGGAGGTCCAGCTCTAGTCCATCCACTTGTACAAAGTCAGGCATAAAAGCAAAGCCATGATTTGCAGCAGTTATGAAAGCGAAGCCAAAGCTTGGCAGAGTCGTCTGCAATAAAATCTCCAAATACACACAACAACTTGTCTCTAATGAGACTAGTCTCAATGAATCCACCACTTAGCCCAATTTCAACAAGTAGATCTAGGCTCAACCCACAAACCTTTATTATTCATGTGTCTCATCTAAAATTCGATGAGACACGTTTCAAACATGAATTTGCCTACACACAATCGCCAAGCTATGATCTGGAATTTGATTGGGTTTGGTATGTGTACGTTGAGTACATATTAATCGTGGCTTAGCTTGGGTGGGGAACGAATTTCATTGGTGCAAGCAAAGTCAAATGACAAAAGAAAAATTGGATTTGAACTGTTCAAAAAAAAAAAAAAAAAATCAATTTCCATTTTCCTTATTTAAACTTTGCTTGGTCTTTTATAATCTTTTTGAAATAATTGCTTTAGATGCTTTTGAAAAAATGCTCACTATATATACAACCATAAAATAAGCCATTGTAAATAATAATAATAATAAAAAATAAATAAGCCATTGTAAATTTTAATTGCAACAAAAGGACATAAGCTAGTTGTTTTAGAAATGTGAATTCCACACGAGATTACTTTATAAGACATAAAAAGTTCATTCCTATTATCTTTGCAAAAATTATGTTTTAGAGTACTATTAATATAATAATTAAATAATCCAATTAGCTTATCTTGAATATTTATTTATTTATTTGCATGAAAAAAACACCACAAATTTAGTTTGCTAATCCAACTCATAAGGTATTTGACCCACCAATGAAAAAGTTACAGTTTATAACTCAGTTCAGTTCGAATTTTAGAGAAACACTACAATATTCATTCACGTAATTATAACGTTCGATATTGAATATTGAAGAAATAGTTTATTTTTGTCCTTGCCAAAACCAAAAGAAAATAAATAAAAGGAAATTTGATAAACAACAGCATCAATATGGATGTTGAACCAATCCAGAGGGTAAGGAGTATAAACAAACCTTGTCCAACCAGTGGCGGATTCAAGACCAACTTTAAGTGAGTTTCTTTCATAAGATCGATTTAATATACTTTTACTATAAATATATAATTTTTTTTTTAAAAAGTTCCCAAAACCTCCAAGTGGTGACCCAAACACCCACTTAAAGTGCCTGGATCCGCCACTGTGTCCAACAATGGCAATATTTAAGAGCCGAAGCAGTAGTCATATCCCATACAACTCAAGGTCTAGCATAATGGAGAGAGCCAAACAACTCCTACAACTGAGCGAGGACGAGTCACAGAGCGTTTCACGACTCGTTGTTCACCCTCACGAGTTCCAAGTAGGACCGAGTTTCTATGACGATTTTGCGCTTAGAGGCATCCGAGTCGACCGAGTTGAACCCGGCATGGTCACTTGTGCCTTCAAGGTCCCTCCTCGCCTCACTGTAAGATTTCAAAACCCACCTCATTTTTCTGATTCATTTTAATATAGGTAACTCGTTTTCACCATGGCAGATGATGAAGTTGAAAATATTATGTACTCTAACATTTTTCTTCATCAATATTAATACTATACTAACATTAATTTTGAAAATACTGAATGCTAGCTATAATCATACTGTACTATACTATACTAATCGATAAAGTTCTAATATTAGGTAAATTTGTTCTCATCGATCATCCGTCCCAATTTTATCTAATATCCATAATACGATTACTTTAGTGGTCATTTGGTTGACGGAAAAAATACAAGGAGTATAACTTCCTGTAAAGTAGATGAATTCAAAGTTGTTTGTTTAACAAAAATGGAGGTAGTGGAGCTTTTAGAAAGTTCTACTTCCCCCCAAAAGATCTATTCCCATCGTCTTATGAAGTTCCTTACATCAAACTTACACGGCATCCAATGCAACACTTTGACTATGAATAATTGTAACTTGATATAAGAAAAAATTAGAAAATGATATGATTTATAAAAATAATAGTTAATATGAATCTAATATAGGTACTTTGACTTTGTAAATCTTTATATATTATCACAAAAAATAATGGTCAAAGTTTTTTTTATCTTTGAAATCAAAATGTCAAACATAAGTAACTCCATAAGACGGAGGGAGTACTTCCCAAAATGGGGAAGTCATTTACCTAGTTCCCATACATAGGTAAGTGGGACTTCCTGTGTCCTATGTCAACCAAACAACTTTGCCACTTCTCATGAATTTATAATTCATGTGAAATGCAACTTTACGAGTATTATTGCAACTTACGGAATTGAACACAATGACAACTTATTTTCACTTTTCTCTTTTGCCCATCCATTTTTCATTATGGCCTAGCACCTATATTGCAGTAATTCTATCTAGTTTCTTCGATTTTCAAGGGTAAATGAGAGAGCTTTGTCCAAATCTCATATTCCCTAGCAACTTGTTTGGTTTGAGTTGCTTGGTTTGATGGAAAAAGGTAAAAAAAGATAGGAAATGAAATGAAATCAGTAAGTTTTCCAATATTTGAAATATAATGATGATAAGAAAAGAAATGAAATGGATTGGTAGAAAATGGCCAATAATTAAAGTCTCCTCTCACTTTCCCACCAAATCGGTGAGATTTGGGCTATCTTTGGTAAAGATGAAAGTAGCTTATAAGCTACTTCGTTCGTTTCACTAAAAATTTTACGTTTTGACCTTGTAAAATCAAAGTTTTCAAACTTTCGCCATTATATGTGAAAAGTATAATGATTTATGAAGTACAAATAATATTTTTGGTTCATCTCAAAACATCAAAATTTCATAACCTTTCGAGTTTATATAAGTACAATGAACAAACTACATAGCAAGGAACTGAACTTTGCATTTTTGGTGGGTTAAGGACCCAAACTTTTTTTTGGGTGGGTTAAGGACCTGCTGTTGGAAAAAGTAACGGAATATCCTTCACCTATACACCCAAAGTACAGGTCCTTGTATTTTTATACACCAAAAATACAAATGTTTGTATAAGGCAATAAAAAACAAAGTTATTATCTGTAAAAATACAATAAATGGTTTCAGAAAGAGAAGAGATAAAAAAAAAAAAAAAAAAAACTCAGCTAGGAAGCTACCTATGGTGGTCAGCCTCCAATCAGTCATAGCTTCTCCTCATTTAGCTCAACCAATTTACTCAACATCAACACCAACACCAACAACTTCACACAATCATCATCATCATCTATTCATCTTCCCCCAAATTAACAATCATCACAGCCCAAAATAGCAACTCTCCACCATTAAACCCACTTCCTTGAACTTAAAATCCAACCTATTTTTCTCTCTCCTCCTCAAAAACATCCCAATCTCCATCTCCAAAAACACAAGATTCAACACCTGCATGAATCTCGATCGTTGGAAACCCACCAAAATCGCGAGCTTTATATTGGAGCTCCGAAACCTTGCTTCCCTGAAGATTCCAGGGTCATCTGAAATGGAGAGTACAAAGTGCTTCAATTCCAGAATAATTGACGAAATCGAGATTGGGGTATTGTTATTAGTATGAATTATCATACTATGGTAGATATACAACAATGGAGATTGGAGGTTGGGTGCTGGGTAGGAGGCCGAGGAAGAGGATGACAGAGGAGGAGGGGGAGAGGAGAGAGAGTAATGCGGGGGTTAGTTGGGTGGGAGGTTTTTTTTTTTTTTTTTTTTNTACATGGAATATACTTTGAATGTATAAAATACAAAGACTTATACTTTGGGGTGAGTATTCCGTTACTTTTTCTAACAGCAGGTCCTTAACCCACCAAAAAAAAAGTTTATATCCTTAACCCACCAAAAATGCAAAGTTCAGGTCCTTGTTGTGTAATTTGTTCTAAGTACAATTATTCATGGTCAAAGTATCATCTTGAAGATTGTGCAAAGTCAAAACGTAAATTTTTTAGTGGAACGGAGTGAGTACGAACTTATTTTTAGAAGCTATCTCACATAGGTGTATTTGACAAAAATCAGCTACAAGCTCCAACTACCCTTTCAGCTATTAGCTCGTTTTTTTACTTCTCTCAGCAACTAAATTGTTTATCTAATTATTTTCAACTTTTAGCTTTCAAATTTAAACTTTTTCAACTATTTTAAGAGGTTATCCTAACAAGCTTTTCACATTAAAGTAGGTTTTCAACTAATTTGTTAGTGTTAAGAGGGATGGGAATTAGGTTGCTCATCACCTCGCACGAGTTGTTCCGTTTGGTGTCGAGCAAGTGTGGTTTGGTTGTATGCTGGGGGAGATTACCCCATATGTTTCCATGGATATTTATGCAATATAATCGCCATGCTTGACCCTAAAAAAAAAAACTAATTTGTTAGTGTTTTATCAGCTAGTTTTTAGTAACAACTTTGAACTATTATTTTTTGGCTAAATATAGAAAATAAGCTACTCCCTCCGTCCCTCACTTTCCTTAACATTGCACTATTCACACAAGAATTAAGGAGGGTGTATTTGAACTATTTTGCCCTTGGTTGATAA
>BSSO01004092.1:0-15147 GCA_030267885.1 Mesembryanthemum crystallinum
ATTAGATTCTTTATTATTATACATCTCTTTCTCATCCGGTTTAGATCGTTTAACCACTATATAGCCTAGTGCTTAGCCTAGAGTCCCTGTGGATCGACTTTTTACTACTTCGATAAACCCGTGCACTTGCGGGTCTATCATCTATCCGATTGACCAAGGTTATTTAGGTTCGTTATAAACATATACACTCGTTGATCATGTCGTTATTTAGGTTCGTTATTAGAGAAGATTAATTACTTATTCCTTTATTTCTGGTGTTGCTATTGATAGTTTATGAGTATTTGTCAATTTTTGAGGTTACCCCCTCACAATTATTCGGTTCCGTTCATTTCAGTTCAATTCAATTCAACTCGTTTCAGGAGAAATAAACACACTCATACTAACATTTTTCTAGTTGGACTACAGGTAACATTTTGTTCTACTCTATACTATACTAACATTTTCATGTGCTTAAATTCATCATACTATACTTATATGCCACTTTCAGAATTAGCTTTCCTACTCGGACTAACTGGTTCTGAGCAAGTGCTGGCAAAAAAAAAAAACAAAAAAAATAAAAAATAAAAAAAATCAGTTAGAGCAAAGGTTGCATGTTGTTTATATCTTAACCTATACCCATTCATTTTGATGAAATCTACACGGAATATTGTTGTTTCTGTTAGTGTTACCAAGTCATGTGATATATTAGGCACAGTAACAAAACCAGCAATCTTTCAAGTTCTTGATCGAGCAAATCAACTGTTGCCTCACCAATATTGGAAACTTGACAAGTTCCAGCTTTATAAATCAACCATTTTCAAGTTCTTGATCCAGCAAATTTGCTGTTGCCTCAACAATATTGGAAACTCAACAAGTTCTTGATCAATACAATCACGCATGTCCCTAATCACACAATTAGCAAGTTTCTTGAATTTAAAGAGCAAAAAGTTACAGTATCAGCACTCCTTGAACAAGTATTATATATACTCTATCATGTATGAGGCTTTAAACCAAATCCATAGAAAGGGTCTTTGCTTTAAGCAAAGCATGATCAATGGGTTCACCACTAATGAGTCTATACTTGTATTTCTTTCTCCTATTCTCCCTACGCATAAACCTCTCCTTAGCTTATAGGCCATCCCTTATCTCCACTGTCCACCAAGAGGCTCAAAGCCCGGCACCTAATCGTGGGGGCTGTTGTTCAAGACACAATAACTGTGTACCTTGCGATCATGGGAAGACCAAGTGTTGCACCGTGTGGGCTCTTTGTGTGACTTGCAATGACATCTCTCCCCACGGACTTGCCTCAAAATTAACCCAAGGGATTGGTAGGGGAGCCAGTAACTCTGGGGTTCTAGATTGGATTCTTGGTCGCCAAGGCCATGTCGGGGTAGTCAGTGAGCCTGATCCGAATGATCCCTCGACACTTCGTCAACAAAGCCAAGGACATGTTGGGGTAGTCGGTGAACCTAATCCTGATGATCCCTCGACACTTCATCAACAAGTTCAAGGACATGTCAAGGTAGTTAGTGAGCCTGATCCGGATGATCCCTTGGCACTTCATCAACAAGGCAAAGGATATGTTGGGGTAGTCGGTGAGCCTGATCCAGATGATTCCTCGACACTTCATCAACAAGGGCAAGGACATGTCAGGGTAGTCAGTGAGCCTGATCCAGATGATTATTCGACACTTCATCAACAAGGCCAAGGACATGTCGGGGTAGTCAGTGAGCCTGATCCAGATGATCCCTCGATACTTCATAAGCAAGGCCAAGGACAGGTCAGGGTAGCCAGTGAGCCTGATCCAGATGATCCCTCAACTCTTCATCAACAAGGGCATGTCAAGACAACCAGTGAGACACTGTCTAGGGAAGTGAGTAAGCCGGAGGACAGGAAAACTGCATGTGCATGCCCAGATTGCTCATCCCAGAAAAGCAGCAGTGTTAAAGAAGAGAAGCTCCACTGAATCCTCATCTGCTGGAAATAAAATGCATAAAACTTTATCATGCAGAAAATATGTGTAATAGAGAATATGGTAATGCTACTTTCATAAGCCACATACTGTTAGTAAATAATCTGAAAATAAGAGCAGGTCAATAATGAAAGAGGTTACTGTTGCTGCAAAGTTCTGAACAGGCATATCAGAATTTATCGGACTTCTATAAATTGATATGGCAGTTATGACAAAATAAAAACCCTGGAACATGTAAATAATATATCTTTGATCAAAGATTTGCTCTTTAGACAAATCTATGGTTCTGTATGATCCCTGATAATCTGTCAGTATTTCCAGATTTCACCTCTATGTTACAATATTACATCAAAACCTAAACACAATGAACTTACTTCTCTATAAACCATGTTACACTCTATAATCAGGATGATTCTCTACAAAATTCTGTCAGATACACTACACAATGACCTAAACTTTCAATTTAAACTATATCACTATTTTGCTGCTGTCTTTGTATCAATCTCTTCTAGATGGTGTAGAATAAGATCGGGTAAGTCCTGTAAGCGGATAACTTGATGAGGTTGAAGAAGATACAGAGGCCGAGGGTCTAAGGAGAGGGGTGCCAACACGGCTGGAATTTTCGTTAGCTACAGGAGGACTTGCTTCAATAGTGGAAGGTGATTGTAGCTCGATTTCGGAGCGTGTAACAGCCCTGGTTTCAGGAATATCAAGAACTCGATGGTCATCATATTCCTCGAGTGACATAACTGTGCTTGTGTCTGTATGTATCGTTGAATCATCACCATATAGACCCCTTCTCCTCCTCTTGGTTGCAGACTTCTTCCATCCACGAATTGTTTCCCTTACTCTTTGAGGAATTAGGGCTGCCTTGTAGTTTGTACCCATCTGAAAAAAAGAGGGAAAAAAAATGGCAACAGAAATCAAAAAAGGAAACAGTCGTTAACTATTCAAGAAAATTTTGAGAAACCTTATATTTGATACTCATACTTAGGTGGTGTTTACTTGGGTGTAATGACTTACTTCGTAATGAGCACTATATAGCTATACAAACGTTCATGGTGACTCGTTTAGGTTGATTGTAAACATCACTACTTCTAATCATGTAATATGATGATTACATGGGTTACACTTGAGCAATGGTCATTACATTGACTAGTGTAATCAATTACACTCCCCTTTCCTCCTCTCTCTTGTACATTGCACCCGCAATCATATAAAATGATACATTACACCCGTAATCATACTAGTCATTACATTGACTAGTGTAATTGATTACACCCTTCTTACCTCCCCTTACTAAAATGATAGATTACACCCGCAATCATACTTACATCCAAGTAAACAAGCCCCTAAAGTTGATGCTATGTGAGCCCTAATATTTGTTAAATGGAAGAAAGGAGTAACAATATGAAACTGACAATAACCAAATATATATATATATATATATATATATATATATATATATAAAGTGAAACAGCTGCACATGCAATTATCTAACACGTTAAACCGCAAGTACATATGCATAAAAGATATTAGAAGCTACGAGAGCTTAGTTACAAGTCTTCAACAACATTGATCTTCACTCTCACTCGCTTCTCTTGATTAGCACCGTTTTCTACCATACGCAATAATTATTCATCTCCAGGCTGTGTTAAGTTTCAAACAACAATAAACAACAGCTCATCAAAGTTTTTGTTTACCTGAGTAACCAGTGCGTAGAGGGGCAAGGTGCTGTAGCTGCAAAGAAACTGCCCAGCGAACCTGTAAAATGATCAATACCAAAATATTTAACAGCTTAAAAGCATATATGCACAAAGTATCATATCTTAAGAGCTGGGGAAATATTCACATACCCCATTATAAGCCGCAAGTAGACTAGAAAATGGTTTTTGATAAAGCAAGAATCATAGCCAAATTGCCACTGAAGAAAACAATCGTAATATTAATGAACAAGCACAGGACCTCAAAATTTAAACTGTGAGTGCAAGTAAAATAACTAAATTGCTAAAAAGAACTAGGAACCAAAATGCTGTCATGTTCGTCTAGAATTAGATCCATCTTTTCTAGATAGATGTTTGAAGAACCACAACTCTTCATGGTTGATTTCAAATTGAGGAAGGAGAAAAGGGAGGACAGACATGATTACTAAACAAAAAAGTTCAAAAAAGAAATAAGTAGGTGTTTTTTCTGAAGTAATTGCATTTGGTATCTCACTTCAAAGAGGGCAACAATCTATGACACTAAAAAGAATTCAAGCATAGCCAAAGTAAAAGGAAGTACCCAAAACCAGAAAAACGATGCCAGCTCAAATGAATTCTGCAAAGAAATACAGGGAAGAAAAGTATAAATGTTATTCTTTGTCCACCAGCATGTAATTCTACTACATACACAACTGAACTGAATTTGTCAAGTCTTCATACCTGGAAAAGAATAAAGTGAATCAAGGACAACAATAACTCGGGCTTTTTAAACCAGAATAGATCATCACGAGGCTTTAATTTTGTTCCTGTAAAGAACCCAGATATTCCAGCACTCTCTACTGATAAGGTTGCAATAACATGTTGTAGCTTAGTACCCACCAGAAGAACTAGCTGTACCATTAAGACACAATAACAGAATTTACAGCATCAAAATAGGTGGTCAAAGAAATCAAGAATACACTATTGGGGAAGAATGAAAATGAAATTTTTGTTTGCTTCCTTTTTTGGAAAAATCCATAGTAGATATGAAGTTATTTGTCCAATCTTGCAACAAGGTGATGATAACAGTAAGCCAAACAGTATTAAAGAACCAATATATTCTTTTTCTTATTTTAGGGAGTGGGGTAGAAAAGGAGAATGAGGTTTTAGCCAGTGGAAATAGGTATGGTCAGTTGCATCCCTGAGGCAGCTTAACACTCTCAGCTGCATGACACCATTGACACGTGCCAATAACTCATATGCATGACTGTCTAAGATATCTATCATTTTCCACAAAAAATTGCAAATCAGAAATAAAAAATAAATCAGTAACTGGAATATATAACTTACTGCTATAGGCAGAATTGCTATCCAGAAGTATAAATTCGACCCTGAAATTAACACACAGAAGCACAAAATAGTTCACCAAACAACTCTACAAAGCAAATTCATTTAACTGAGTGGCAGCCTAGAATATCCATACAAAATCAGCACAGAAAAGGCGACAGTTTTGGGCAAGAAAAACAGCCAATGTCGATGTTGGACGACAGACAGGTGAGAGCTGTGAATTAATGAAATAATACCCACCAAGACAGCAAAGTGGAGCATGTTAAAATAGCAAAACTAAAAAATTCAGCCATTCTCAATTTTAGTTGTACATTTATTAAATCAAAAGGGAGGTATTAGGCTCTGGAGTATTACAATAATGAAGAGCAAGTCACTGGTATCCTATAAGGCCCTACTAAGGACCAAGTATATGTTTGAAAGACTGGGAGAGATGCTTGAGCAGAGTACAATTGAAAACGAATTTTTGTTGTATTTAGGGGTGTGATATTAATTGCTGGAAACAAATTGTAATATGACAGACAAAAACACATGATGACATAAATAAAGCCTTTTTGTTATATACTAATACTCTTAGTCATTACCATTTTTATTTCTTCTATCTTTGTTATTATCTTGAGTTGAGTTTGGAAATTACAATTCCAACTCCAGCAAAGCAGTAGCTGCAGTCATGAACAATTAGATACAGCATAACTTCCAAAATGTTCCACAAGTATAGTAACTACCCTTATCCATCTAAATCTTCTTACCTTTCACATTAAAAAGCATAAAACCAACCACAAAACCCCAGAGTGGACCACTGCAAAAGATCCAACAAAAGACAATTAGAAGGTGAAACACCAAGATAAACTTGGTACGGTATCACGTTAAAATTAAGGTATTTTTTGTGGGGAACCCACCTTATATATAACACTTTTAAACCCCCCTTATAAAATTGATCTTGTTGGGAACCACCTTATAAAATTAAATCCCTTGACGAACCCACCTTACTAATGATTCCGGCCAAATTGAAGGGCTTTGTTCCCGTTTCACCCTTATGCTTTGTAATAAGTGTACTTTCTTAGCCGAGAAATATAACTAAAACCGTTTTCCATGGAAATATTAAAGGGTTTTGTTCCCGTTTTGCCCTCATGGAAAATGGTTCTAGTTATTGTTCTCACCTAAAAAATACAATTATTACAAACACATAAGGGCAAAACGGGAACAGCTCTTTAATTTGGTCGGAATTAGGAATAAGGTGGGTCCGTCAAGGGAATTTATCTTTATAAGGTGGTTCCCAACAAAATCGATTTTATAAGGGGGTTTTTCCCAAAAGTAATATATATAAGGTGGTTCCCCACAACAAAACCCTAAAATTAATGAACAGAAATAATTAGAAGCCAGGAAGAAAGGTCCAATGCATATAACTATGAATCCTTTAGAGCAGTGAAAACTTGTACAGAAACAGCAACTCATGCACTTGGATCCTTACTTAATGCATTATAATAACCTCCAGAAAGTTACAATCCAGAACTCATAATATAGGAGAGAATGTGATTCAAACTAAAAGCAACACAGAACAGCTTGTCGTTTCTCACAAGTTAATAGTGACAATTTATCCTTGTAATTCTTGTTGTTATAAAAAAACACTGTATAAATGGAGAGGTGACTTTAAAAATGCTCAGAATTTAGAATTCAACAGTTACTCAAGTTCTTCTGAGCAAACAGTGCACAAGACAAACAGTCGCATCTTCTATGCTCACCTCACACCAACAATCCTTTGAAACTCATCTTCCATAGAACGAATCATATAGCTGTGAAAATCATATGTCGATGAGAGGTTGTGATTCTGCCATGAATAAGAAAACAAATAGAGTTAATATTCAAGTGAAACGTACCATCAAACAAAAGCACACAAATATTCTGCTGTCATCAATTGTTGCTTTAGCCAAGAAATCTAGCATAAATAAAAACAAGAAACACTGAAGAGCTTGAATTTTGGGAAGTTCTATCAGGGTTGAACATTGAAATGCCAATTTGGTTACTAAACTTTTAGTAAGGGCGCATCAGGATTGAGTAATGATAAATAAGAGAGACGAATGCAAAATGTTGCCACACTATCCGAACTTTCAATAATGAAGATCGGGAGGTGTATACAAACTGTTGCTGTACTATTCAGACTTTCCAAAACGAGAATTAAAAAGCGTTTATAGCAAACCACCTTCCTCCGATAATCTATGTTACCCTGACACGGGTACTGTTAGGTACGGAACCATGTCCAAGTGTTAAACTTGTCATGGCTCAAGATTTTGGATACTGAGACTCTCCAAAATTTGGACACGGGTATGGGGATTCGGCGATTATGAGACATGAATCGAATTCCAAGACAAAATGGCTCAAGATTTTGGACACTGGGACTCTGTCCAATATTTGGACATGGATACAGCGATTTGGCAATTATGAGACATGAGTCGAATTCCAAAAGACATACGTGCATTTAACACTAAATTGTTGCACATAGGCGTATCATAAACTTATGTACATAATTTTATTTTTTTTAAAGCCCACTTGTGCTCAGAGCATATTTCACATAAATTTGTGCCTACCTCCCTCTCTTTTTATCCTTTTACTCTAACAATTTGTGGTTCAAAATAATGAAAGTATTCATTTACAATTGGAGTGTTGGGTATAGGTCTTATACCCATGTCGAAGTATTGAGTGTCTGACAAGGGTACGCAAGGTAAAACAAAGAATCCGGGTAGTATAGCTGATAATTAAAGTTACAGGTTGTTTTATTGTGTATTGAGATGTTGAATGGTGACTCATTTACAGAAGGAAGAATGGATAGGAAAAGAGTGAAATATTCTTATGTCATATTCGAAACACAAAGCATTTTGGTTCAACAAAAGAGAAGATAGCATTTAGGAGGCCTTCACTACAAGTTAGTCAATATACGTACCATGATGAAGCCCTTGCGAAGTGTGAGATAATCAGTACGAACCACTGAATGTCCAAATTGCCTGAAGAAACATGTCTGCCATACAATGAAGCAGTCATCTCAGATAGAAAAATTTACATTAAAAGTCAATACTTGAACGTAAACCAGCACTGTCTGAGTACTGAAGGGGAGCATATTGCAAAAGGTCACTTGTCAATATAGCATCACAAGAATTGAAGGAAAGGAAAAAATGAGGCCAAGAAAGTTTTAAACGTCAATATTTCAAAAGACTCTGAAGAACGTTGGCAACAGAGAGTATTTATCTACTGTCTCATCTGGAGTGTAAGAAGATTACATCTTTGACCACCATCATGACGCAAAGATTGCAAGTACTCGCCCAAAAGGTGAATTATACCTGGCTAAGCAGCGAGGCCTGACTTGTTTGAGTATTTGTAAGTGAACAAGGCCATCTCTTTCAGATAGATACGAAACCTTATGCAACTTCCTCTTATAAACACCCACCCAGGGAAAAAAAANAGAAGAGGCAGTAGTCCATCTACCATAGTCATTATGCAATGAGAGGTCAGCAAATTGGCCTGTATAGCACAGTTATTTTTTCATAATCCAAGAAGAATATGAATGACTTCCTGAAATGAATGAAATGTCATTTTAAAACCATTCCAATTGCTGGAGCATAGAGATTAGTTGACTCCTTCCAACCCATATCTCTTGGCACTTCAGCTTTCTAATGTCCAATATGTTTCATCATTTTTTGAATGATAGTTGAGGCATAAACCCAATTACACCATATATAACTAATAAACTTGGTAACCTAGACTCCATAGTCAATTCTGAGTTTCAAACCTTTCATCCATGAAGTTTACGTGTGCCATGAAGACAATAATGAAAATTAGGGGAGAAAATGATGATGGTGTGATGGTGAAGACTACAACTCTCTTCTGCTTATACAGAAAATGCAATGACATACAAGGGATATATGATATAACCCAATAGTGGGTAATAAATTAAATCAAGCCGCATGCCTACCACCCAAATCCAGAAAGTGTTCTTCGCCAGAGGATTTGATGAGTGAAATTTGACAAAGGGTGATTGCCTTCGCATTACCAACTCCCTTGTGATTTCTGTTGAAACATAAGTTGAAGATTTAAGTCATTATTTTTAACATCATAACACAAAAAGTGACCAGAGAAAATACATTAAATCAGTCAGCCATTTGTGTTTTGCACATGAATATCTAACAAATATGATATCCGTTTTGGTGCAACCTCCACTCAGTACACTAATAGCCTCTTATATATTTAACATTATGCTTTCTGCCAGTTGTTAAGATGTATTAATGAAAAATGGTAGAGGTACATTACTCACACGTTTGCCAGTACTGAAATAAGATATAGTATGTTGCAAAAAGTGATATGAGAAAAGTGGCTGTTAAGACAGATGGCAAGAAGGGAAACTTTAGACACTAAAAGTGAAATTCCTGGAAGAGGAGGCAAACTGACAACATGCACGCAGTGAAAAATAATTATATATATAATTCAAAGATCATCTTTATGAAATTGAGGTATAACTCCATAGAAGTATCAAAGAGCATAGAAAGCATTTCCTCTCAACATTTGTAGATTCCGATTACACTATATTGCAAAAAGACTGAAAATAACTGCCACACACAGTATAAGTGCACTCCTTTGCTTCAAATTTGTTACTCCCTCCGTTCTCAAATGAAAGTGACGCTATACTATTCATCTCCCCACTTTGGAGGGAGATAAAGTTACTCAAATACCCTTAAAAAAAGATAATTGTGACACTTTATACATGAAGGATAAGCAAGTGGATAATTTTTGTCAAATATGGGGATTTTATTGTCCAAAAATATGAAGTGTAGCCTTGAGTCAAAAACGGCTCAAAAAGTCAAGCGTCACTTTCAGTTGAGAACGGAGATAGTATTATAGGAGAAAAGATAAGCTGAGTTGAGAGCAATCTTCAGTAGTAATCATTTACTCCCTCCATTCACTAACGAAGGTGACACTCACTATTGGGCACAAGATTTAAGGTGAGAAGAAAATACCAAATTGCCCTTGCTTTACTAAGAGGTGTAAAGGTGATAGTGACTTTTTAGAAAGAAAGAGCTAAGGGTAACTTAGTATTATCAAGGAAATTTTTTGCCAAAAATTTGAAAGTGTAACTTTCATTTGTGAACGTACTAAAATGGAATGCGAAACTTTTATTAATGAATGGAGGGAGTATATATAAAGGAAACCAAAACGTGGGCTACATGAAGTTTCCTTTCTTATTCAGGTTTTCTTGGGTGAATTTTTTGGATTTGTTAAATTAACTATATAATTCTTGGCTGATCACAGAAATCAGCTTACAACAAAAGTGAAGGCAACAGCTTTGTACATTTTGTGCCCCTTTGTACAAAGCGCACCTCCTTCATTTCTTCAAAGGGTTGGTGTGAGATGAAGGTTAACTTCAAATGCCACTATTCTTCCTACAAAGAGATGCGTTGTGAAAAGAATTTCATCTCTGCAGCCCATGCTGTCGTCCTCTTACGACAGTATTGTAGCACCCTGAAAATCCTAGCCCATGGTGCCGGGATTTGTTTTTGGTTGAATTAGCCCCATAAACATGCACAAGCCTTTTCAACATGTTTTGTCTCACTCAAATGCTCCTTGAGAGATTTCCCAAGAGGTCACTCATCCCATGAATATTCCAAGCCAAACACGTTTAACTGTGAAGTTTTTTAGATTTGAGCTCCCTAAAAAGGAGGTGCACCTTGGTGTTATAGGTAATATCATCAAACCTTTCAAACTCTCTTTATCCATGAAATCGTAGGTGGTAGTAGTTACAGTCTCTCCCACTTGAAGACCACGATATCCTTGTTGTGTCTTGGGAACTAATGACTTTTTTCCTCTCTTAATCTGCGGTTCAGCCCCAGAATTCTCCCTCGTTAGGCAGGGCTCTGGCAACAGGCGAAGTTGTCAGTCACAGTTGCTCTAATAGCATTTGCAACACTCAGAGCACCTCTTCTGCAGCAAATGTTGTTTGATGGCTGACAATTGGCCCCACAGTCAACAAAACTTTCCTATATGCTTGGTCTGCACTCACATGCTTATTTCCCTAGAGGTCATTCACCTCCTTATCCATGTCATCCTTGGTGTTAGAAGTATTGACTAAAGATTGGTTCCCCGGTTCCCTAGAAAGTAGCTTATGCTAATTCAGCATCCAACACTATCACCTTGCCACCTTTTCATGTCCATACCATATTTATTTGACTGTGTTTCTTTTCCTCTTGGATCTTTTAATCTTATTTAATATAATACTCTGAAGAGAGAGACTGGGTGACTATTGGTTTTGGTAGCTAGCTTCCAGCTAAGTTGCAGTTCTCACGGCCGCCGACATATTACCAGATTATATCTTTGATGGTGAATGCTGGAATTTCAGTAGGACGGAATCCGTTACTTGTACATATGATGAACCATTGGCCATATAAGGCTTAGGATGGGTTTGGGTTTGATAATATGTTTCGAATACCTCAAGGTTGATGCATGTCAAGTCAGTTGCCTAACGTAAGATTACAATCATTCACTATTCCACAATGTGATCTACCATAGCCAATTATCTATTAAGAGTTGCAAGATCATTAGACAACTTACCAGTGAGTGAATCATGTCGGTCCACCAGAGCCTGATCCTCCCATGTCCTCCAACTATGTATCTGGGTAAAAAATTGCAACAGGAAGAGTACAGAGATGTCAATATTAATGGGGTCTGTTGGTCTTCCCTTTTCAAACTTTGTATATATAAGTAGCGAATTTAAGTGCAGTTCTTATGTTCATCACTTGCAAACATCAAAGCAATTTTTTCCATCCATTTATTTGATCCGACAATTGATTAAGCATCCACAGCAACCACAAGTGCAACATGCTGGTTGGTAGTAGAGATACATATCCATAAAGTAACAGGAACATTTCTTGATAATTACATGTCAGCAGGAAGAATTTGGGGCCATTTCCCATGAAGAGATATTGTAATCACCATGCAGGAAATAGATTAAGGGCTCTCCCCCTGTTTGGTTTCGCAAACAATTATTATAAAGATTATGCAACTTAAATAAACAGTACCAAGCACATCAACACTCGGAATATCTCACATTCCACCCTGAAATTGCATGCTATTATTTGGGGAGGGATGGGATAAGATTAAGCCGTTTTCATCCTAAGAAATTTAACTGTCTTTCACAAACAAAAGCCTACAGCAGCAGTAAGTGACATTCTGAAGATGAGAAAAAGATGTGTATTCTTTCCAAAATAAACAATATCATTGTGACCAGACTAAAATGACACTGAAATTCACAGTTGCAATGCATCTAGATGCTAACACTTCGTCTTTCCATAGTAGAGATATAAATTACAAAGATGCTAACCTTCACAATTGCCAACAGCATTGTTAAACAGCTATAAGATACATGTGTCACTGCCATGATGAAGATAAATCTGTGCAACTGCTCAAGACCTTCATAAGAAACGAATGGCTCTTGACCCTAACCAAAGAAAAAGGTAGAATTTAGGCACGCGAAATTACACACATCTCAGAAAACAGAAATCGAAATACAAAACCCAAGGCAAGGCAGTACATATCATATATAGATGAAGCTTGCTAACACAAATCATAACTTTGAAACGATACCAATAGTAAATGCACAGAGAGAGGGAGAGGGATAAATTAGACAACATGACAAGTTTAGTATGAAATTTATACTATATAAGATAAGAAAGCACATGCCTCTGGACATGTATTTTCATTTAGGACATTCAACACTCTCCTGAAGGTTGGAGGTGTTGACATCCAAAGTTGACGTCCTTGGGATACATGAGCTACATCATTTTCCGCTTCTTCGTCAAAGTCTGATCTAGAGCATGGGGCAAATACACCATCAAAGAACTTTGAAGAAATACAAATGTTGGATATTGTGTTGGAGGTAGCCGTTAGAAGCAAGGAGATAAAGCCAAGGAGCATCAGTTCTGAATGCCAAGATGAAAGAAAGAAGTTATAAGGCCATTGTTAAGTAGTATCTTTCTATGCATTCATCACCAACAAACAAACTCTTCAATTTCTAATAGCAGAATTGAATTTATCATGAGCACCTTCTTTCATTTTCTCCATAGCATGAAGTAGAGGCTTTCGATGCGTTTTATGCAGCCACTGAAATATAAGAATCAGACAGGCAAAAGCACCATCAGCTTGTAGAATAAGAAGCTCAAATAAAAATGACTGTGTTGATCAACAACGATAATACTATACGGGCCAAAACTTCCAGCAAGCTTCTGAAGTTCATAATATCAAAGGGAATTCAGACAATCAGACAAGTTGATATATGGACAGTTTCTACTCAAGTACTATTAGTCAACAGAAATGTCAGAAAGGATTTGAGAACAATTTCCTTGTACACAAACAAATATTGATAGCAGTCCCAAATGACATGGGAACCCAGATTAAAGAACTTAGCTTTGATCAAGTCTCACAACTAACCACTTCCAGGATATTGAAAATAGATATTGCCCATCAACAGAACTTCATAATCATGAAAGTTGAATGAAAACTCACATTACTCAGCCGATGAATCCCTCTTTCGACGAGCAAGGACACAGCAACAAAGACTGTCAACACAGATGCAACAGACCATGTTGGGGTTAAGGCCAAAGACCGCATTTCCTCCGATTTCTCTGCCATTTTCACACCCTTATAATCCTAAAATTGCACTAAAGTCCTTCCAAAATGGCCTTTATATCAAGCACCCAAGTCAGTTTTATACCATCATAACCAACCAACAATGTCAGCCTAGAAGGTAACAGCCTATTCTGAAAGACCCATTGACTCAGAAAACAGGGCCCTTCCCCAAAACAAAGGCACCCTACATAACAAAGAAACCAAATAGCAACTTTGGCACTACATAACAAACTAAATTCATATTCAGAAAAGTGGGTTACAAACAAATTTGGTAATCTCTTTGACCCTACAAGGAAATTTACAACCAAAAAAAAAAATTGCCCACACCAAGATTTCTCTTTGCAACTTAAAATTGCAGAAATAAGTTGATACCCAGATGATTTTATCAAGAACCCTCTCAAACCCAGTTTCTATTTCTCTCTTTTCTTCCAAAGTGCAACAATAAAATTTGCCAGAAAATGCAAGCTCAGCACAGCAGTGATTAAATAGCTAAGAAATGACACCGAAGCTTCGAGAGTGGCAGCATCATATATTCATATCATTGCATTTTGCGAGCAAGATGAGAAGAAATTCAGGATTGTAGGAAGAAAAAAGAAAACCCCTGTAAAAATGTGGGGTAAATTAATGGAGTTAGATTCACTTCACTTTGAATAACATAACAAAATAGAGAAGAATGGCACTATTTTGTTTGTTTTCTCTCTCCTCGAGAGAGATCTCTCGACAGAAAATGGTAGTTTATTAAGGAAATTTGATCAAATGTTGGTTTAATAATGGTGGGCTTTGATCTCTAAGCAATTTGTTGCTCCGGATATAGAGGATGTTAATGATGCTAGTAGTGACGAAATTTTCACATGCTTCCTCTCCCTCCAAGCGCCCTCTCTTCTAAACCAAATTGAATGCCATTAAACCAGTTTATAACTTTGTCCTTGCGTTTGATCAAAAATTTAGATTAAAAACAAAATTAAAAAAAAAAAAAAAAAAAAAAAAAGCGAAGAGAATATTTTGTCCATGTATTGTAGCCTTGTGGGAGTAAACTTAAATATTGACAAAGTAAAGAAAATCTTAATTGATATTTGGTCTAGTGGGTTGATTCGAATTCGAATCTCTAGGTTAGGATTTGACCATTTCTCACGTAAAATCTAAAAATGACCCAATTTATAAAGTATTCAAAACCGAAATAACCAAACTCAAATAGTCAAACCCGACTCATCCAACCCATTTGACATATCTAAGCCAAGGCATATTAATTGGGCCTCTAGCTAATCATTTCACCTTTCAATTGAACTGATTCCTTCACCATCACATACCAGTTCTCCAAAATTTTGCCAATAGGTTAAGGGGATAATATTTTCTTTTTCTTATGTTTGGCATATCTAGCCAAACATAAGTATTGTTAGGAAATTTGGTTTTGGCTCGTGTTTCTAGCTACCCGCTTACACGACCCCCTCTACTAGTTAACCCAATAACCTTGGGACCTGCACCTCTACGACCCGATGCCCTCGGGCC
>BSSO01004093.1:0-15145 GCA_030267885.1 Mesembryanthemum crystallinum
CAACCCCTTACAAAACTTTTTTTGTGGGGAACCCCCTTATAAAAACAAAAGGCCATGATGAACCCACCTTCAGTCATTTTTCGGTCAATTTAAATGAGATTTTGATTGTTTTACCCTTAGCCTTTAAGTCCATTTTTGCCTAAAATATACTATATGTGCATAAAGGCTAAGGGCAAAACGGTCAAAAATCTCATTTGAACTGCTTGGAAAATGACTTAAGGTGTGTTCATCAAGGTCTTTTGTTTTTATAAGGGGGTTCCCCACAAAAAACCTTATCATATAACACTCTCTATTCCAATAAATTTAGTATGGATGGAGTGTATTGGATGGCTGTGAAGTGCTGTCAGCAGGTTTATAGAAGCAAAATCCTCCAAGATGTTTCATGCCTCTGATAGGGAGACCTCAAAGTAAATTTAGTATGGATGGAGTGTATTGGATGGCTGCTAAGTGCTGTCAGCAGGTTTATAGAAGCAAAATCCACAAAACCCTTAGGTTGCGTTCAGTTGTCTTCCATTTTTCCATCCCCAATGTTCTAGTATTCTCCAGAATTTTCAACAAACACACAAAACATCTCACTTTTCATTTTTTAAAAAGTAGAAAATGTGTGTTCATATGAAACTAAATTTCCAATAGTGCTTCTATGCTTTGCTTTATTTATCATTTTCTTTAAAGCCACTCACGGAACAGCAACAGTGAGCTCAACAAAACAGAACATAGAGCCAAATATTAGATTCACACAGATCAATTCGTACTAACATATATTAAGCCTATTTGCCGGTGCAAATAATTTGTTGTACTATTTGAAATTCATAACAAATTCCTTCATCCTAATTGTTATTTGTTCTTCATAATTACTCTCTTTTAAGTGTTCAAAAATCAAAACTCAATTTCTTTAGTTCTTCACTAAAACTTGCTTTAATCATTCAAGGCAATACTCAAATGTTTTTCATAAATGGAAAAGGGAAACTCCCAAAACCCCCTTCTGAAATCAACCAACTCCTGGGCTGATTGTCCAGATCCTTCGTTAGATGTCATTCAGTTTCAAATAAAACAAATACCCAACTCAAAGTGACCCAATTTCTTCAGACTTTAGTTGGGTATGGCTGATTAGGGTTCTTCCTTTTTGACAAACCCTAGATCGCAATGAATGAACATATACATGTCCAATGTGCAATTGGAATCATTAATGTGGATAACTTATAAGATTATCAAAATGTACAAATTCTAAAAGCTTTTGTTACTTGAGGGCGAAAAAAGAGAATAAGAAAATTATCACTGAAGTTGTATAAGCAAGGGCAACTAATTCTCACACAAAATTAAAATTTTAGACGTGCGGAAACTAGACATCAGAAATCAAGTAGTTTTTAAAGGCCCTTCCCACTCTAGGTCAAATAAAAAGAAGCTAAACAAAGTCACCCTAACCCATTCNCTCTCATGCTCCTCTCTGACTAGATACACCCCACAAGATCACAAAGAAAGCGTTACGCCATAGTAGTTTCTTCTCCTCATCTCCCCAAAGCCTACAGAATGGACAACTAGAAAGCTCCAAGATGGTGATCAGGCCTTCCCAATGCTTCCAAAGAACACCAGCACATTGGTAAACATTGGAAGAAATGGCCACTACCAGTCACCTCTGTAACATAACATTCTTATTAGTTCCCCCCAATGCCAAAGTTGAAAGAAAAATTCGCATCAATAAAGCAATAGTTCCATTCCATCCACAAGGACCACCACACTACCAAGGGAACCAGCAACCAGACCTTTGTAATTCCATGTTTTTTTTTTCTTTTTTTTTTTTTGGCTTCCAGGAGGTAAGAGCTCGCAATGCATGCAGTTAGCTCCAATGAGGTTTAAATTGAAAGATTGAATGCCACGATATGGATAAACACTAAACCGAACTGGCAGAAGCAAACTACCTTTCAAACAAATAGAAATTATATGGGTTTCTTCCCCATAGGGCATAGACCAACAAGCTATTTTTCTCTTTTCTTTCTATGTTTCTCTTTATCTCAGCTACACATCCTGCAAAAAATGGAGCTACACTGGTGGAACATTATCCACCTCCCCAGAACTAGCATCTACAACAAAGTCTGCTCACAAAGGCTCCTCAATTGAAGCAATTTGTCTACCAGAGTCCAAACAACAAAATACTCACTTTAACATGAAATCTGCAGGTGCACTGGTCAACATTCTAGTCCTGTGACATGCACAGTCAAAATTGAAATCAAAAAATTGTCCATGCTTTGTGAAGAGACAAAACAATTTATTCCCTCTATCGTATCCTTAAAAATTAATACAGAATAACACACAGCACCACACACTGGCATCAAACCGCCCTCTGCTGTCCTTACAATATAGCTTATAGTCAATAATCAAGTCAGAGGCCCAACTTAAAGTGCTACAGCCTGCTACTACAAATGAGTTCAAATTCTCAGTAATCCACTAAATATTCAGTCTTCTAGGATTTTAATTTAACATGTTCACCTTACAAACCAAGGCACGTCTGAGCAACTCTTCCCCATTTCAACTAACTTCTTAAAAAAAATCAACCCAATATTGGGAATTGACGCCACTTCAATTATCTACTCACCAACAATAATGTCAAAAAAGCCTTTACGGAAGGCATTCCACAAAAGCGTAAATGCAGCTTTAATGGTCAATGGTCCAAGTCTTTCCATAACATTGATAGCCTAGTAGATTAGTTACTTTGTCCTAGTTCAATAAAAATAGAAAATAGTTATTTAGTGAATTAGTATTATTTTGCCACGCGAGTTTTAGAATTTATATTATTCAAGCACATTTGGAATTATAATATATAATTGTAATCCTCTACGTATTTTAGGTTAGGCCTAATACTATACGATAGCCTAACCATCTTTCCCTATAAGATTCAGTCGTTTGTCTAATCAGTCTATAGTTTAAAAGTGACACTTTGCCCTTTTCAAACATGTGAAAAAATGTACAATGAAAGCTGTGAAAAAATGTAAAATGAGAGTTCTATATGATTACCAACAACAACATTTCATTCAATCTTTCACAACCTAGTTTATAATAATTGTCTAATTTTTCTCAGTCTCAATCATAAGCCATCTATTCAAATGTACAATCACAATACAAGTTCCAAGTTCAATTACTATATGTGGACAGCCCTACTGCTGTTAAATTTGATGAAAGTGCTGGTATCAAATCTATGTACTCTGACAATAATAAAAAGTACAGCCGTGACTGAGGATTGTAAAAGTCACCTTCAAGAGATCCTCTATGTTTTAGTAAATTGCAAGTGTCTGGTGTCCAAGGGTTGGGCCTGGCATTTTGATTTCAACTAAAGGAGCCAAGTGACATCTTAAGTGATCTCATATGACATTACCCGGAAAAAAAAAAAAAAAAAAAAAAAAAAAAAATCTTGATCACAATTCTAATGCATAACGGCAAATTCCTCATGCAAATGCCGGCAGCCATCAGCAATCACTCTGAAACTCCTCAAAAAAGATTGGACATACTTCATAGTTCATACTTAGAGACACTAGTGAAACATTCTAAAATTGCTCCAAAAATGACTTATCTCTGCTTCAGTCACTTCTATTTACAGCTCTGATTCTTAATCCTAACTAAGTGTCCTGCCTACTGGGATTTAGCAAATAATCCAATTCCAACACACTAAATTCACAAGAATTACGGATCTTCATAAACCAAAGCAATGCCGAAACAAAAACCATAAACACAAACCGCACCTTACGAAAATTCGACACAAGATGAGAAACCGAAGACGGCGACCGCTGATAAAACCGATGCAAAGCCATAATTGCCTTCTTCCTAACAGCCTCCTTAGGGTGATGAAGCAGCTCCACCACCTGAGGCAACACAGCGGGGATAGTCTCCTCATTGATAAGCCGACAAACGGCATTCAAAGCGGCGCAAACAACAAGATAATTATCCGATTTCAAATCCTTCTGGATCGTATTAACAATGAGGATGATCAAATCATGATCCTCATTAAGGAAGAGCGTAACAGCAAGATAACCAGTTCGCTTAAGCAGAATGTTATCATCATGAGTCATCTTAACGGCATGGATGTACCCAAACGAAGCATCGTGTCCAAGCATCTCGACATAGACGAGGCGAATGATGAACTCCTTCATCTTGCGCTTAGGGATGTCAGGTTCGATAATTCGGCGTTTTAGGGTTTCGATCTCGTGAACGACGATTCGATCTTCTTCGGCCTTGGATCGAGCTTCGCCGATTGATTTGACGAGATCGAGGAATTCTTTGGATTGGCCGAATCCGCCTTGGGAGCCCATTGCGAGCTCCCGGCCGATGGTCTTGAGTTGCTCCAGCTTTGCTTAGAGGAGAGAGAAAAATGGAGGTGGAATTGAGGAGGAAGATCTGAGAGGAGAGAGAAAATGGAGGAAGGCAGAAGAGGGGAGGATCCACAGTGTGGTGAGGTGGTGTGGGTGTTTGGAGTTTGGACTCTTTATTGAAGAGATGTGGACAACAAGGAAAAACGTTTTACATGGGAGCTTGGGAGTGTAGAAGGGGGGCCTGGTATTTGCTTCACAGTTCAGGGAAGATTCATGGTGGGATTGACCTTTGTGTTTTGGTTAGGTTGTTTTTTTTTTTTTTTTTTTTTTGACAGAAAGCCATACAGGTATATTATTAAGTACTAAAAGGAGGTAAAATCCTCTTACAGACTTGAGTTGCAAGTTGATGGGCCTCTCCTACAGAGGTCCTGTCAACCTTGGTTATAGTACAAAAAGAAAAATTATTAAGAACCAAAAGGATATTCTTGATAATATACTTGATGAGCACCGGTTGGTAGTTAGGCTGAGATAACGCACATATCAGCTGTTGTGAACCAGTTGAAATCTGAACTGCTGATAATAGATGATGTTGAGCCCATTGTAGACAATGCAGACATGCCCATGCTTCAGTCTGTAGAGCTGATTCCGCACGAAGAAATTTAGCACCACCACTAAATGTTGAGGTATCATGAATATCCGTAGTAACCCAGGCTGTTGCAGCCGCCAATGTGTCCTTATGCCATGCTCCATCAATTACTAAGGAAGTGGGGGTGTGCATTGGAGTTGGAATACCATGTGTGTAGCAAGTCCTATTGGTGATTTGGGCGTGGCCTGTCAAGGCTATATGGAGTTTCCTGAGTGTGCGAGCTTGATCATCTTGAAGATTGAACTGTTGCCAATTGTGTATGATATCCAGAGGTTTCAAGGTTGTTTGCCGAAATATTATATCATTACGGTAGATCCAAATCGCCCAGAGCCCAGCAATGAAGTTAGGGAGCATATGAAAGTCTGCTTGTGGAGGCAAAGATAAATAGTTTACCCAATCTCGAAGCCATTGCTGAAAAGGAATTTGGATATTGGCGAGGATATTAATACCCAGTGGACCACATTGCCAAACATGTTGTATGATGTTGCATTGGCGGAAAAGATGGTCAGGAGTTTCAATGTGAATCTTGCAAAATGGACATCGTCCATCAACTTGACATGTGCGTTTGAGAAAATTATTGCCCAGTGGAAGTGCATCCTGTAATATCTTCCAAAGAAATGTTTTCCATCGGGGAAGAATGTCTAGTGCCCAAAGCTTCTTCCAGAAGGATTTACCCCATTTTGCATTTACTTGGTCAATTTGCACATAAGGGAGTAAAAAAACATATCCAGTTTTCACTGAATAACGTCCACCATGTGTTGTCTGCCAAGATAATTCATCCTCATTTTCTGTGTTCATGAGGGGTTGAGCAGTTATATGATTCTGAATTGCTGGCTCAAACCAATTGTAGATGGTTCTGACATTCCATTGTTGAAGATCAAAGTTTATAAGATCCTTCACCATCTTGGGAGGAGAGGTATTAGGATGTGATTCTCTGAATGAAACAGTTTTATTGTATAACCAGTTATCATTAAGAATATCAGTAGCTGCTCCATTACCAATCCTTTTGATACAGCCTGGATAAATTTTCTTTGCAACTCGAGTAATCCCTTTCCAACCCCATGACCATGATGGTCTTTCAATGTTGCGTGCAGCAGCTTCAAAAGGAGATAATTGATACTTTGCTGTGAATATCTTGCAAATGAGAAGATCAGAGTGATTATGAATTCTCCACGCTTGCTTGGCTAATAAAGCTTCATTGAAAGTCTGAATGTTCTTAATACCTAATCCTCCTATTCCTTTAGGAAGATGGAGCCACTCTTTAGATTTCCAATGGATTGAGCGATAAGTAGACGAAGCAGTCCACCAGAAGTTGGCTAACAATCCATCAATGCGTTGACAAACCTTGTGGGGTATAAGAAAATTAGAGAGTACATGAATTGTTGTAGAGACCAATATAGCATTTATCAGGAGGAGTTTAGCTGCTGGAGACAAGAAAGAATTTTCCCACATAGACAGTTTCTGTGCTATTTTATCCACCATACCACTGCAGGTTTGAACTTTATTAGCTCCAAAGTCAATAGTTGATCCCAAATAGGTACCAAAATTACTAGCAATGGGCACTTGGAAGATATTTTTAATAACCTCTTTGAGATCTGGTGAAGCTCCGGGACTGAATAGCACAAAAGATTTGGATGTGTTAACCATTTGCCCCGATATTGTACAGAAATTATCCAAAGTTAGTTTGAGAGAATGACAATTTTGGGGTTGTGCTTTCAGGAAGAACACTGCATCATCCGCAAAGAATAGATGTGAAATAGCAGGAGCAGAGCATGCAATTTGAATGCCAGCTATGGTTGAGTCCTGTTGGGCTTACTGCATTTGAAACGACAGTATTTCCAAACATAATAGAAACAGATATGGAGATAATGGGTCTCCTTGTCTGAGACCAGAATGAGGAGAAATTTCTTCAGTTGGTTCACCATTGACTAGTACAGCATACTTAACTGTGGTTACACACTGCATTATCCAATTTCTCCAAATTGAGGGAAAACCAAATCTAATTAAGACCTCTTCCAGGAATGGCCATGAAACACGATCATAGGCTTTGCTCATATCAACTTTGAGTGCGAGACATGCCTCTGTTAATTTGTACTTGTGCTTGATATATGTTAACAATTCATGTCCAATAAGACAATTATCACTCATTAGCCGGCCTGGTACAAATGCATTTTGGAAGGGACTGATGAGCTTTGCCATTAGTGGTCTTAGCCGGTTAACCAAGCATTTAGAGATACACTTATAGATCACATTACAGAGGCTTATAGGCATGAACTGACCAACTTGCTCTGGATTATCAACCTTGGGTATGAGTGTAATGAAAGTGTGATTGAAAGACCTGAGCAGAAACCCATTATGAAAAAAGGAAAGGACTGCTTCTGTTAATTCTGAGCCAACTGTTTCCCAGTGAGATTTGAAAAAGTCCACAGTAATGCCATCAGGTCCTGGCGATTTGTTAAGTCCCAGCGAAAAAAGAGCATCATGAATTTCAAGAGCGGTAAATGGAGTTGTAAGATAATCACTCTCAATTGGCGAGATTTTGGGTTGAAATTCTTCAAACAAACCGAGCCAATTGTATTCTGAATAATCTTGTGTTGCTGTGGGTGAGAATAGGTCATGATAGAACTTAGCAAATTGTGCTTTGATAGCTGTTGCAGAGAAAATCTTTGTGTTGGAGTCAGTAGTGATAGATAGTATTTCCAATTTCTTGTTCCTTTTCACTGCTTTTTGAAAGAAATATCTTGTATGAGCATCTCCAAAGGCTTGCCATTTAACCTTGGCTCTCTGCTTCCAATACTCCAGTTGATCATTGAGATGACATTGATTTTGAAGACGTGCAGTACGTTCATGATCCAAGATATGATGATACCCTGTAAGAGCTCTACAAAGAGGAAGTTGTGCTGTGGTATTTAAATTGGAAATATGACTCCATAGCCGTCCATAACTATTGTTATTCTGCAGACACCATTTCATGAGCATTGATCTTGTGGTATTTATTTTGCGCCAAAATGAGAACATGGGGGAACCAGGAAACTCATTTTCCCATGAATGAGTTATAACAGTTTTGATTTGAGGATAAGAGAGACACCAATTTTCAATTTTATATGGCCTTCGTCTCTTAATTATCTGAGGTTTGGGATTGAGTAAAATTGGTGCATGATCCGAGCAAACCAAAGGGAAATTAGTAATATATGCAGTGGGAAAAATTTCCATCCATGTATGAGTTGCATACGCACGATCTAATCTTTCATAAATGGTGTCTGGTGATTGCTTGTTGTTAGTCCATGTGAATCGAGGTCCTGTAAAAGGTAATTCCACCAGTGGAATACCATGGCGCCAATTTTGAAATGCTATACTACCTCGAATATCATTTGAGCCACCCAATTTATCAACATGATATTCAACCTGATTAAAAATCCCAACAAGCACTGTATTTTCTTGTTGCAGTGATATCTGATGCGAAAGTTGTTCCCAGATTGATGCTCTATGAGCCACATCTGGCTCTCCATACACAAACAGAGCATTCCATTGATTATTAAGAGTGTCTACAATTTTACAAGTTACAAAGTGACACGATTTTGCAACTACCTCGCCACTAACAGGGGAATTCCAAAACAAAGCCAAACCCCCACTAAACCCATCCGAATCCACCCCGTCACAAAAATCAAAATGAAGAAGATTTGCCAATCTTCTCAATTCAGAGGTGTTAACTTTAGTTTCCGATAAAAACAAAATATTAACATGATTCATACGGATTAACCATAAGAGGTAGGGAATTGTAGGGCCATCCGTATCATTAAGCCCTCGACAATTCCAAGCCAAACAGCTCATGGAACAATGGGGGGCTGTACAGGCCAGCCGCCCAAACCCCACTGTCTTCAGATGCTATATCAGCTTCAATGTCAAACATCATGACCTGTGGTACTGGAAAGATATGTTGAAGATGTGGATATAAATCCCCAATGAAGAGCCTTCTTTTCTTTTGTGGTGGAATAGCCCCAATCACTGTGTAGGAATTTACCTCTTCTCCTTCCTCAACAGGTCCAAAACAAGCTTGAGTTTGACCCACTTCTTCATCAGTAACGGCTTTCCTCTTACTACCTGAGAATGGGGAGAGAGGAGGGGCCACAAAAGAGCTGCCTCTAATTCTCCTCCTCTTTTCTTTGATGCGTTTTCTTTCCACTCGAGTTGCTGGTCTTGCTCTCTTGCGAGGACAAACTGACCCTTCAGATTGTATGTCAGATATAATCTGAATAGGGGACTGTGATGGAGTACCTGACATATGAACCGATCCCAAATGAAGATCACAAGGAGGTTGCTCTTGGAACTGCAGCGGTGCCGAGAAGTTTTCCTCAGAAGATTCAAAGTCGGGCTCATATTCAATACCATAGAAATCCTGCGAACTGGCTAGAGATGGCGGATGAAAAGAGTCCCAAGATGCCGAAGAAGAAGCTGGGCTGTGGTCCATTGGAATAGCCCCATCCGAATTATCATCAGCTTCATAGTGTACATCAGGAGGAACTTGATGTTCCCATCCCACGAATTCTTGCAATTGCTCATGGGCTGGGGCTAATGAGTCTAAAATAGGAGGGGGAGACATTCTAAATCTCTCATTAAGGCCCAGTCCCCGAATTAATTGCTCAACTGAATCTGGACTTGCATTAGGCGAGGAAGTCGGTGGGGAACTTGAAACAGAAGGCCTCATGGGCTGGCCTAAAAGGGATGAATTGCGCGAGCTGACTAAACTGGGAGAGTATGGTCCAGTTGGGCTTCTCAATGGGCTCATATTAATACAGTTTTCATTTGTGAATTAAAAAGATCTTGCAAAGTAGCAGTTGGTTGAGACGTATTTAAATTAATACCTGGCCCGGAGTGATTTCCATAAGGATTGTCATCAGATGGAGAAATAAATGCTGGTGTCTGATGCATATCTTGAGGAATTATTATTGCAGGATGTGGCCAGAGACAGTTGAACCCTCTGAAAGATTGCCATACACTAGAAGTGAATATACCCCTGCTCTCAATTGTCGCGCCTACCGCCCTTGAAGTACCATTAACCTCTGAAGTCGAGCCCGGATGGCTACCTAGTACACTAGGACTAGCATTGAATGCACTAGGATAACTCTGAGGAGTGGTTGAAAGGTTTGAATGTTGAGACTGAATATTACCATTTTGCCCTTGCTGAGCTTGCACTGTAGCATGCATCTGCACCTTAGAATTTTTCTGATCATAAACTCCAGCTATTGAAGATTGTAGAACTTGAGCTTGATGATGCAAATTAGGGGGTTGATTAACACTACCAGCATCCCCTTCTCCTTGTGAATGTTGAGGGGCAATCTGTTTGCCTTTTCCAAAGCCTCTTCTCGGTTGGCTAGGACCCGGGTCTTGTTGTTTTCTTTGTTGATAATACTTCCCATCTGATGATTCGGATTCATCATCATCATCATCAAAATCCCCACCATCATCATCATCATCATCTGATGATGATGATTCAGCTTGAGGCCCATCAGACAAAGTGGGCAAGGAGAAGAACAGTTCCGTAGTAAGATTCTTTGCTGTTCGTTTGAGTCCCCGCAGCTTGTTAGTGAATAACTCTGTATCACTAGCAGAGAACATAATTGTAACACCTCCCACAGAAATAGCTTCAAGACGACGTGTAACTAATGCATCTGCTTGAGGATTAGTCAGAAAACATTTGGCCACAGGATGGCCAATTCTACCGCATCTTCTACAATATTGAAATAACTTTTCATATCTGAACGACACCCAGCGGCTTCTTTCCTCTGCATTTTCAAAATAACATCCAGCAATAAGAGGATCACGCAAATTAACTGCTACCTTGACCCGAACCGAAGGTTTGCGATGAATCAGAGGCTGAATTTGCCCGACCTTAAGAACCCTGCCAATACGAGAGCCAAGAGTGATGGCTATCTCTGGCTTCATATACTTGATCGGGATTCCTTCCAATTTATTGGTTAGGTTGTTGGAGATGGAATGCTATGCAAATGGATTTGGGTTAATTAAGATTTTGATGGTGTGACAGGTGGTCGACGTAAGTGGTTCGCTATTCGTATTGTTCAAATAAGAGGGTTTGATTTTATCAATGCAAAAACTGTTAAGGCTCGATTTCATGGTAATGGTGTATCAAGTCTTCAAAAGCGTTAGGCGGAAAAATGTGAATAAATCACCCCGGTTGTGAAAGTCTTAACTAAGAAGAATAAAGTACGCTCTTAACTGATAAGAATAAAGTACGCTGAGGGAGTAGAGTCGGGATGTTCCTACCCACAATAGGGAGGAACACCCTTAGGACACTGGAGACTAATATGGTGACTAGCGCCCCGATTTTGGACATGGTGGTTTTATTTGAATTGTGTGTTTGGTGCCCACACTCACATATACACTTAGCAGTTACTTGGTAGATGGGTGAGAAGATAAAGAGGAGAGAGAAAATAATGAGTAAAAATAATAATGCTTCTATCGACATGGTTTTTGTTTGGGTAGTTTTAAAGACAAAGAATGGATTTTAAAGAAACATCGTGAGTCTTCAATTTTGTTATTATGTGAAAGAGGCAAACAATATTTTATTGGTTTGCTATTGGATAAAGTGGAAAATGATCGGTGAAAAACAAAAACGTAAGCAAAGAAGAGTTTGGGTCAAATTGATTTGATGTAATTCAGTTAATGTTAGATACAAGAATACTTGATTTGATGTAACCAGGAGGTCCCGTGTTCGACTCCCACCTTGTGGCCACGGGCTCTTCCTGTGAGGGGCGAGTTTAACCTGGCCTCACCCTTCAGGGGAATGATATCCCGGGGCCCCGGGGGGATTAGGTTGGGCCGAAAGCCCAGGACACCTCCTGCAACAGCAAATAAAAATAAATAAAAAAAAAAGATACAAGAATACTTGAACAAAAACTCATGTGTCCTTCCACATAATTATTAAGTGAATGCAACTATCTTATATTTTGGAATGAAAAGCATTGCATTTCATAGGAGTTATCACTTAGGTTGGTGACTGAAGTTTTGACGAGTTTTGGGATTGGTGAGTCAAGTGTGATTTCTTTGGTTTTAGTGACTCAAGTTTATTCTTTTTGGTTTTAGCATTTCTCCATCACAACAGTTTATCTAAACTTAATTTTTTTTTTTAGTTTTCTATTTCTTATTTATTTAATTAGCATTATCACAATTAACAAATGAATAAATAAATAAATATAAATGAACTTTAATTTGTTCTCTTCCCTACGCCCACCCTTTACATCAGCATTACGAGCACCAATAAATCACTAAGTTAAACCAACGACTACGACTATGTATATTTCATCGTCTCCATCCTGTATCCAATCTAGTTCAGTTTAGTTCAAAATACTTACGCAACTTTTTTTTTAACTCATATATTACTATTTTTTCAAATCTTATTCACTTTGTTACAGTTCGGTTCAGGCACGATTCAATTAAAATAAACATAGTCTATATGTTATGTTGTTCTAGTGTTAGTTAAAGACGAGTCAATACTCACTTACAAACAAAATCTAAACAAAATAAATAAGAATTAAAAAAAACTAAAAAGAAAAAAAAAACTTAAATTTAGATAACTTATTGTGATGGGAAAGTACTAAAACCTAAAGGAACAAACTTGAGTCACTAAAACCAAAGAAATCAAACTTGAGTCACCAATACCAAAACTCGTCAAAACTTCAATCACTAATATAATTGATAACTCCATTTCATAGACATTGTATAGTTTCTCCTGCTATGGTTGAACTTGTAGCCAGCATGAGAGAGAGACATAGGAGTATTAACATCATAATTATAAAGTCACCGACATTTCCATAACCTTCATATCTATTACTTGTATAAGGAGAGGCTTAAGCCTTTTGTATAGTACTATTTGAGAAAGCTTACCACTTTTTCACTGCTTTTGCTTACCATACTCTCTATAACAAAGCAGTAGGGCACTAGATAGTAACCATTTTTTTGGGCTCGTCACTATGTAGTAACTGCCAATGAGCATCAATGACAAGTTAACAAAGCCCCTATGCCAAGTTCTCACATACAATTAGTACAAATTATAATTTTATCTAATTTGTGTTTGATTATGGTGTTTTAATATAGCCGTATGATTTTTGCATGAAAAAAAATAATATAATGGTGTGACAGTAGCAAACATAACTAAATACGAATTCAATTTTAGGTGTAATTCGAAAAATCAGTATCTTGGAGTAATGGTTAGGATAGTGTCTCTTAAAGGTCAATTAACTCTTAAGGTATTTGCAATTAGTGGCTGAATAGCGTTTTATATTATCGTACATGTTTATCTTTCTGATATTCCTACTTAAAGAAATTCTAAGTTTTTCATGTTATATACTTTCTCTGTCCTATAAATAAGTTTTATTCCCCCAAGGTTATGACAAGTTAATTTTGAGAGCAATTTTTCATAAGTGCCCTACTTTCTCAATTCTTTGTCGCCCACTCTAATGTACTATACAATAGTGAAAGAGATATCATGGAAATACCTCATTCAACAGATAATGATAAGTACTGGTCAAACCAAGCTTTTTGTCAGATTCTTGAGGAAACTCTCAGCAAGACTCAAGCTCAATTACAATGCACAAAACCGTTCGAGCCAACTCTAACACCCATCTCTACCCACTCGCGTTCTCCCCATCAAGATCACCTGATGCATGAGCATCATAAAGAAATTTGTGTTCTTTATGAGTCTTATAATTTGTGTTCCTAGGTTAGCTTTGAGTCAATAAAGTAGAGAATATTAGAGTTGTTTTAGGATAATTTATCATTTAGGAATATTAATTTTGAGGACGTTATTATTAAGAGTTTTAGTTCTATTTACTTTCCTAGTTCAATTATAGATTAATTTCCGAATTCTATTTATTTTATTTTTTCGCAATCTACTTTCCTTTCCCAATAAATAGGACCGATTGTACTCGTAGGTAGCTATTTCAAAAAACAAAAGTGGATTGATATCTTAGATGAGTTCTCTTTGTGAGATTATTGAATCTACTATTTATGCTTTGCTGGTGGTTTAGCTTTTAGACAAAATTGGTGACTTGTTACTCGAGATCTTTATCTTGTGTTCTTGCACTAGTAAAAAAAGTGTCATATACATCTCCTCATATAAGGCGGTTCATGTTGAAACCGGCGCGTATAAGGTAATACACGGCGGTTGTTATTAGTAATCGTCGTGTATAGGCTGATTATAGAAAAGCCTTTGCATTAGCATCAGGCATACACGACGGTTTCGCATAGAACCGTCGTGTATGATTGTAATGGAAAAAAAAAAGGAAAAAAAAAGACCCTGATTTAATTTACGTCAAACAGACCTCTCTCTCCTCTCTACTCAGTTCTCTCTGTCAATAGCGCTCGATCTCTCTATCCTCTACTCTATCAGTACTCTCTCTCACATACACTCAGCGCTCCATCTCTCTCTCCTCTACCAGTTGGCTTCTCCATTTCCAGTCGCCGGACTTTTCTCTCTCCTCTCGCGCGAGCAGACTCAACCTGGCCTCATCACCATTTATCTCTCTGCTCCTGTCGTGCGAGCACTCGCTGGACAATCGCATTTCTAGCCAACGAGCACTCGCCTTCCTCTCGCCGGATTGCTGCCGTGTCTTTCTTCGAGTCCCCGAATTGCCACCGGAGTCACCATTTCTCTCTCCTCTGGCACTCGCACTCACCAAATCAGGTTAGGGTTTCTATTTACTCTTCAATTTTCATAATTTCCCCTTTTTCCTTCAATTCTAGGGTTTCAAAATTCAATTTGAAATTGTATACTGTTTTGTAACTGAATTGAAGTTGGGTATCTTTGGTGGTGTCCTTTGGCTTTGAGTAGTTGTTGTTGACACAAATTTATTTGATTGACATACTCACTTTGCTGAATTGGAACAGTTAGAGTTAGTATTAGACTAAGTTATTGAATTTTGTTGCTTGTAGATTGTTTGGTATAAATGAAATCAAATATTTGCTGTGTTGGGGAAAGGTGGAATTGGGTAAATTGGGTGAAATTCGATAGCAGTGGCTGCCTGTATCTCAGATTATGAATGCTCAGGCAATCCTTCCCTTAGATTATGAATGCTCTCCAGTGCATAATCTGCTCCTTTTGGCCTTTGAGAGGTACCTACCTACAAAACATTATACCCACCACATATAACATTATTAGTAATATGAACAAACATGGGTTGATCAT
>BSSO01004094.1:0-15143 GCA_030267885.1 Mesembryanthemum crystallinum
GTGGGGCATTTTTGGGGCTGCATGAAAAGAAACAACGTTATAGGGAAGGGACATTTTTACGGAGGGTCTGAACTATTTCAGGCTTGGTTTATTTATAGATTGATTCATTTTGACCATTTGAAAAATCACATTTATTGCCTTTTAAATTTCATCACCCCTCCCCCAACGGCTAGTTCTGTGGTTTTCTTAGCAATTTAATTCACTTCACAGCACGTTTTCAAGTTTTTAGAGATAAAGATTTATACAAGGACATGTATTTTTATGCAAGGACCTCAGCTTTAAGTGTATGTATAGTGTATTTCTTTAATTTCACTAGCCATAGGTCCTTAACCCACCAAAAAAAAGTTCAAGTCATTAACCCGCCAAAAAACCAAAGTTCAGGTCCTTATTCTGTAGTTTCTTCGAAACCCAAATGAAGATATATCAATCAAAGTTAAAACTCGAGCCCAAAAAATAGTGTAAACTTGGGTTTGTCGTTCCTTTCTTTTGACCCTTTTGGTCGTGGTCGAATCAAAGCGCACTAAAGGTTGTGATTCGGCTTTAGTCTCATACTATCTTGAAACCTTTTGCAGAAAGGGTCTTACTTACAAGTTTCAATGAGTAATTCCCTCTAACTATGACTCCCACATTTCAAACTCCAATGGTCTTCAAATAAATTCATGGATTAATGTGTAGCATTTCAGGGGCTATTTGGGTCATGTTTTTAGCTACAAGATTTTCTAATGATACCTTTATGTCTATTGCAGGAACCACATATTCCAAACAGACTGCACCTGAATAGATTCAAAGGTCCAATAGCTATAATCCCAACAACATACCCACTGAGGGTGGGAGAAGAGGTAAAGAGAGTGGGAGATGGGGAGGGCAATGGGCGGTCACCAGACTCACCACCTAGTCACCAACTGGCGGTGGCCCGTGCAGGGAGTGGGTGTTTGGGTGGGGTGAGGGAGGAGAGAGTAGGTGGCGATTGATGAGAGGAGATGTGGGTGTAGATGTGGACGAATTAAGGGTTGAGATATTGGAGGGCCAATTGGTCTTTTCATTATTTGGGTATAAGAGAGAACGTCCAAAAAATAAAACAATAACTCTTGTGTCAAGCGGCCTGATATATCAGGCGAGTACTGGACAAATAAAAAGTAGTACTGGATAAGTAAAAATCAGTACTGGAATGATACTGATTGAGAAAAAATCAGTACTAGTTTTTGGTTCGTCAGTACAAATTTTTGACTTACCAGTACCATTTTAGAGGCCACCAGTACTATCCGCTTGATATATCAGGCCGCCTGATATAATAATTTGTGAAAATAAAATTGCTAATGATAATACCTTGAAGTTACTAAAAATGTGTATTATTGTCCTCTGTTGAAAAGTCAGGGTCACCTCATGCAAATTTTAAAAAGAATAGATATCAAGCACATTACGGTCAAAATTCAGAGGTACCATAAGAAATTTTCGTAATTTTATTCAAGGTGCAACTCAAAAAATAACCTTCAAATCATTGTTCGTATATCTCCTCAATTGTGTTTCAAATAATTTAATAGATAATTTATCAAACTACATTGTATGATGAAAAAAGCTGACAGGTTTTTATAAGATGGGGAGGGAAGGATAGGCCATGGTGGAAAATTAACTTAAGGGTATAATTATTATTTTTTGAGGGCGTTGTATCAAATGTGATCTTGTTTTAATGCGAACTAAATAATATATAACCCAAACATATACCAACTTTATTTATTTTTCTCAATTCTTTTTTTTTTCAATTTATTAAAATTAACTTTTACTCGTTCTACTTGTATTTTTTTTTTTTTTTATCATTTATTGCTCACATTAGATTTTGTCTTCAAAACCTAAAAAGAAAATTAAATATCACACTATTTAGATTGAAATGGATTAGAAAAAGTTTTAATTGAATACGGACTCAAACCTTTGAGTCCAAATTAATTTGGATTGGATTTGATGTGAAAAAATCCAACTCCAATTTGTCTTGGACAAAATTTTGACTATGCAAAAATCCAATCCAAAGTTCAAACTTACATCACTATAAAGGATCAAAATTAGAGTATTTCAAATGCACTCCATCACATTGGCATTTGACATCTCACTCTCCTGTTATTTTACTCTCTTAATATCTAAATTCTACTCCTTCCGTCCCACTCAAACGTTTCTAAACCAATTTAATTCATATAATATCTCCATATTATCCTCCACTATCTACCAAATATAATAAAAAGTTACCTACTGTACCCTCTCTCCTAATAAAACTCATTATAACAATTAAATACTCATTCTTTGTCAAGGGTGGATATAGAAACAAATAACCACTGAAACTTTCCTTAAACTCCGTTCCACAAACGGTTGGAAACGTTTGAGTGGGACAAAAGAAGCAATACATTGTCATAGTAGGTATAAACGCTAAATTCCAAAACTAAAATTAAGCTACCTTTATTTTTTGGAACTATTTGTCAACCCCATAGGGATCCTGACAAATTCTTATCGTTGCAAAAAGGTCACCCTCATAGTAAGAAGTTACTATAATAATCCAAGTTAAAAAGCAATCTAAACCACAAGCACGACAACCATTAAAGTGGTGATGGTGCCTGTAACACTCTTGAACTCGAGCAGCAGGCCGACAAATTTGATTAGTTACGTGATTTACCCAACAGAAGTACTTCACTGCCAACTTTGTTGGTGTCTTGGCGACACGCCGACAACGACAGTGGTAAGTTTTTAACTAACCCTGAAAAGTACAAAAATTGCTCAAATGTATTTTATTTTATTTTATTTAAATCTATTTAATTTAAATAGAGGGGAAGGACAACAATATGGAAGAGAGTTGAGCAAGAGAGAAACAAATGTCAAAATATTAGGATTCTTTTTTTATATTTTAATAAAAAAAATAACAAAAAAAATAACTCCAGCAACTGAGCAATACTTTATGAATAGTTTAGATCATTTAACTTGAAATCATTTTCTACTTATCAAATAAAAATGCTTTAAACACAAACAAAATTTGTTTGATCTACAAGGTTGGCAACGCAATACTTTGCTTCGCAATTATATTTGAAATGTCCACTTTATCGGGTTAAATGAATACACTAAGAACCACAGTATTTCTAATTACTCTTAGACAATTTCTAACCCACAAGGTCCACAAAAAGTTTGCAAAAGCGAGCTAAACTAAGTTGACCAGCCCTCAATCCATGTTACAAGTGTGTTCCTCTGGATGAATAACATCGCCACAGCCCTTGAGAGCACCCAAACATGTCCCTATCAACAATTAACAACATTTTCTCTGAAGTCGATCATTTGTGAGAATGCAGTGGCCCGTTGCTGTAGACGAGAACTTCTAAAGGCAGTACCACCTTTTAGGGCCTCTAGTTGCACAAAAGTTGAACTCGGCCTATAGATTACAATATATTGATTTGTTGTTCATCAGTCGATCGACCTAGACCGCAAAAAACAGCTTTCCTAAAAAGTGGGTGCACATTTCCACTCAAGATCTCTGCATCTATTTTCGGAACGTGTGGCCAAATCTGGAAAAGAAGATACAAAATAAGCCAGATCATAATTGACAATATGCAATATGCCAAGAAATTCATCAACATTATCATGGAGTTTTTTGGCTAATTATTCATTGAACATTAATGTAAAGTAATGCAACATTTATAATGCAACTGTCTTTTTTATCTTTTTTTTTTTTTTTTGATAATCATAACGCAACTGTCTTTTCAAAGACATGAAGAACAAATTTTTATGAGTTTTTTTAATGACGGTTGCAACTAACAAGTTAGGAGATTTTGGTGTTTAAATTGTATGAAAATAGATTTTACCTCGGAAGCATATTGTCTAGTGAAGGCCTTGACATAGCCCAGTGTCGATAGACCCCATTGGTCGACTTCACTTAAATCATATGCAGCAGACCCTTTCTCCCCATTCGATATGCTGCTCAAAATCATACGTAACAATAATCAATAAACGTGAAATTATACATTGGAGAATTTGAGAGAAATGAAGGAGAAAGTACAGACTATGACCTGAGCCCTTTCTCGTTGTCCATTTCCATTACCGATGGCTCATCAGAGTCCAAAGCCATTGCATCTGTCCGACTAGAGTATAAGCTACGTGATATTCCGATATCAGATGACTCAGGAAGGCGATCCAGAAGGACAAAGGAGAAGTTCTTGTACAAAGATAGGAACAAGGCCTACATGTGCAATGCAACATAAAACAGATTTTATTCAGTACCAAAAGGGACAATAATTAAGCCCATATAACCCGACCCAAGCTTACAGAGTAGGTAACATATGTCATTCATAAAACTCCACATGATATATATTGTCTAAGCTCACTTGAAGAGCTACATTGTTTAATTATTTTTTTGACAAGAAAAAATTGTAATAATACCAAAATTGAGGGTAATTATAAGCTAAGAGGACAAGGAGTCCTCAACAATGCTTGATACAAAAATGAATCACTAATTACAAATCACCCCAATGCCACTTATTGTCAGTGAGGATCATCCCTTAAAAACCCCTGCTGCTTTGGCCAAAGCGAACCCAACCAAACAACCCGATGTGACATAAAAGCAAATGGCTTGGAAGTCCCGGAAATAACTTGAGAGTTACGTTCCAACCAAAGGCACCATAGAATAGGGAAGAAAGCACACCCCGTCACAACAACTTATTATCCTTTTCCCCTCCAAAACCAACATACTGGGCTAACCAGTGCTGAGTAAGAGCTACATTATTTATACTATAGTTAAAATAATAAAAGAATTTAATATTTCGAGGACATAAATAAACATATATCAAAATTTCGCTTTTTGGCGTTTCCAATATTTCGATGAGTTTCTCAATTTCTACATTACCACCTCCCTTTTTTTGCGCAATATAGTTCATTTCCAAATAACAACACGAGTGTTGGGCCACTCTAACACCCCATAACACTAAGCAATGATGCCTGCCTCTCCAAGTGCTGTGCTTTTTGGGTGACAAATAGCCCACAAACAAGACAATCCAGCATGTAATATCTCACTTCAACGCTCCCTAAGAAACTTTCCATGAGGTCACCCATCCCCAGAGTACTCCTAGCTAAGTAACACTTAATTATGGTGTTTCCAAGCTTTTGAGCTCCCGAAAAGATTGCGCACATTGGTGATATAGGTATTAATATTACCATCAGGCCATTTAAGCTCTCCTTACTCATATAATTTTATTTTATTTTTGGTTGATAACATGGGTTTCCGAGCTTTTAACCAACTAATCCCATGACCCCTGAAGTTAACAACCAGGAAAACATCCAGGGCCCTGAGGGGACTCGAACTAGGGACCTCTAGAATAATCTCAGAGCTCTTACCAATTGAGCTATCCCCTCAGGGTTCTCTCCTTATTATCCATATAATCTCGGGTCTTTCAAATGCCAAGAGCGCTGATGATCTTACCCACTGGGTAATTGCAAACTTTCTAACCACTTCCCCGAGCATATTTCACTATTGCACAATCCTTGGTATGCTATGTATGACCCACTTTCCACACTTTCCCCATATATAAAAAGATGCACTTAATGGCATCCTCCCATTATAGTTCCATGCAACAGCAGCAACAACAACAACAACAAAAATAAAGAGTAGGACAACCTGCCTAACGTATTTGAATATTTTTAATAACGAACAATCTCAATATTTGCAAACTAAGACCATTTTTGCCAATAACATTTTTTAACTCATGCAATGGTAAAACTCATAAATTTTCAGACTCGAGGATAACGATTCAAAGCAAGTAGGGATTAGTGTCAGATCCCTTCAACCGACAATTTTAAGGGGATTCGGTTAAAGAGATGGGGCAGGGGGACTCGGTTAACCTTATTTCATTTGTAATTGCATATCTATAATTGCCCCCTGCTCCCCACCCCAATCAATTCTACTTCTGCAACCACATACACACCACCTAAGTGTGCCATATAAATAGCATTGAAAAAATGTATGAAAAATATTTTTTCATATTTAAAAATAGGTAAATAGAATTTGTAAGACAGAATATCAGGGATATACATCATTTTGTAAACCATCAAAGGACGAAGATATTAGATAACCAGATTTAAAACAACAGATAACTTTTGTAATTTTGTTTCAAGCTTCAAAAATTCAAATTTCTTAAACCCATTAGAGATCACTAGATGTAGTTTAAAACACGACTCATTAGCAGTAAACACATCATCGAACTTTAAATTAAAGAAGAAGTAAATGTGTAATTAGTATGCCTATTATTTATTTTTCATAGAAGTTTGAATTGAACCTGAGCACTGGCTTAAACCTAGTTTCCTTCTATTTAATAGATGACTCTGAATCTAACTCCCAAACTCGTTTTCTCAAGAATTGATTTTTATTTTTTTTTAATATATTATTAGTTAAATTTTGTTTCAGATGAAAATTTCTGGCACAGTAATTGTGAAACACCTAGTGGCTTTGTAAACACAACTATGGAAGAGCCTGATTTACTGTTTGCACAGGAGTGAATCCAAGCATGAAGACAGACTTCAGTTCAATTTGTGGGTGCCGCAACTTTTAGCTCAGCCCACGAAGGAAACTGTTAAGAGGAAACCCCAAGTGCATCTTCTACAACAATACATGAACCTCTCTGGATAGGGTGGCCACTAAAAAAATCCTCGAGTCCTACCTCTTCATTTTATCAGCGATTTATGTTTATCTTTGCATTGTCCATTCTACAGCATGAACAAATAAAAAACGCAATAAAATTGTAGAAGCTTGAGATGAATCTAGGAAGTGACTAGAGAGGCAGAAAAGAAAGATTGCAAAGGAAAACTAGAAAACAGATCAATGATATTGAGAAGAGCAAGAAAAGCCAGTGTATGGAAGAGGTTATATTAAACAAAGGAAGAAGATTATGAAGAAGATGGAGATCAAGATAACTGCACAGTAGTTTCTACTTGAAATTCTGGAATGTTCACCAAAATTATGGAAGTTTATCTTTCCTAATCCCACTTGGAAAATAAGAAACCCATCAACAATGTCAAGAAGCGCAAGAAAAGCCAGCGTAAAGAAAGAGATAATGGGGAACAACGGAAGAGGATTATGAAGAAATGAGACATCAATAAAACCTTCCACGCGATTTGGGTTATACACACTCTGGGTCGAGATTGACCCACGTTTAGGGATGTGGGACCTGGTTCAGAGTTCAATTGAGTGACCTGCAAACCAGGTAATACTGGACGTGGCTATCAAACTGTTCAACTATACCTCAGGAATGATGCGTTTTGGGACATAACAAACATAGACACGCTCAAATCAAAACGCCTTCCGAACAATGGAAGAACCAATGAACCATTAATATAATGCACGAGAACAAGATAAAATACAGGAACAGCAAAGGTCTTAAAGTACCTCATTTTCACCAAGCGCACGAACAAGAAGAGCTTCTTTCGCCTCCAAGGATTCACGTACAGACATTAATTCCTCTTTTGCCTTTTCAGACAATGATTGTAGACGTTTTAACTTGGTAGGATTGTCACCAAGGACAGGTTCACCATTCATAAGCGTAAGCTTTGATTCAGCTGTTTCTAACTCTGCTTCAGCTTTTGCTGCTGCTTCCTCTGCCGATTGAACACGTTTTTCTAGTGCAGAGATCTCTTTTCTCAGATCACATATACGATTGTGCGTTTTGCTTACAGCATTTCTGAGAACCTGTCGAGCATTAAATACCACTAAGAAAAATGTAACTTCTAGAGAGATAGCATAACAGCCATTATATAAGAATTGCAGCTCTTAATTTCTGAGAACTTGGTTTAAAGATTTCTCATTGAACAATAAAGCATGGTAATGAATAGAGCCACTTAAAGCATGACTTTGCTCTACTCCAAAGAGTGACTACCTGACCATGTATCGGAGATCTTGTACATGTATGAGAATGTACAGAAGTAGATCATGACGAATGAGCAGAAATTAACTCATGTGACCAATCGCTGGCATTCTATGAGCATATCACAGCAAAAATATCTACTACCAAGATAACATGCCATTGAATAGAGAGAGGGGGAAAAATGCCTATATGATGGTCCACAAAATACTCTTCATCAACATCAACATTACCCCAATGCCTCCAAAGAGACTCCCGCCTAGGCGGGTTAGGGGGCCGGTTGTATGTAGCCTTACCCTGTGAGAACAGAGAGGCTGTGTCCCTTTGACCCTTAATCCGAAGTGCGACGACTATCAGCATCTTCACAATAAATAAGAAGTGCAAACAGTTTTAGCCATTTTGATTTAGTCCATTATATTCCAAAGCCAAAAGGTAGTGAATCGTTTAGCTCCACCAGAAAGTGGACATGTCCACAATATACTCTTATCAATGCTAAATCAAAAGCAAGTTAAATAGGTGGGAATGTAACCAGCCAATTTATTAAATACTTTTTTCTTTTTAACAGGCAAGTAAATCGAACACATAGTCCATTACATGGGGGTGGTGGTGGCCCAAAGGCCCACAACACAAATTCCACTCACCCACTTAGAAGGAGCACTCAACTCGAACCCCCAACCTCAAGGTTGGAGGTGAGCTCAATAGCTTTAGCTCCAATAAATAACTAAAAAAAATTTAATCAAAAATTCAAAAATCTATCACTTCAAGGAAACCACAAAAGTGTGTGAACTTTTACAAATTACACAACCAAAGAGTGTATCAACAAAAACATGGATTCTGACTCAGTAAACAAGTTATCTACCTCCCAAGGCCGATCTGATGTGTGAAATTGATCAACATTCGCTGGAGAGAAGACCCATCTAACAATCGCCAAATTAGAGAGAAGCCGATAACCCATCATGCGATCAATAGCTATAGCAGTCATTTGAGTATTATTCTTCCAAAAGGCACTCACTTCACTAATTAGCATGACTTGCCTGTCCTGATCAGGACATATCTTAGCAAAAAGTTGCCCATATCTCTCCAAAACAGTTATAAGATGAGTGAAACTCTTGGATCCGATATTAAGAAGAGTATGAACAACTACTTCAAGGGTGACATCCAAACCATAAACTGGAATCACATTCTCTTCTACCCACGATATCATTTCTCGTCCAGTTTGCCTGCCTTTAACCATGCTGGTAAGGTGTTCTGATAATGCAAACTGCGGAGCACCTTCACCGGCATCTTCCGCATTATACTTGAAGTTTGGACCACCCTTGGGGGGGAGCAACTCCTCTAAGCCAGGGGCGTTTTCAACACTCTTTCAAAAACAAAATGGCAGCAGTAAGTATACATAACAAACTACTGATAAAAATCACAATGACCTCATAATCACTATGGAATCAAAATCTCCTCCCCCCCCCCCCCCTTTCAATGCCCCNTACAAGAGGAGAGGACCAGGAGTCCTCAAGAAAGAGTTAAAAATCTCCCCAATGGCATTGAGGGGAGTGCTTTATTTGTCCTGATGACATTGTCCATCACCTGCAGACTCACTATGTTGGTTTGGGACGGGGGAAGGATTGTAAGTTACTTCAACATAGTGAGTCTGCTGGTGGTGGACCCATCTGCCAATTGTTGTTACATTGGGTCAATGCTATTGGATCCTTAAACTGCCCACCAACCTCTCAAACGAAAAGGAGGGCATCTAGGACAACTTCAAGGAATGACTCGCATATTATAAGGAAAAAACCTGAGCAAATAATATAAAATTTTCAAACTAGCTAATCAAATACGTTTACACCAGCCATGTTTAGCTTTTATCACCTGCTTGATTTTATCCCTATATGACAATCGGACTTCTCTTTCCAAAACCTCCTGGACAAATATACGCTGGGGAGCCCACTTTGGAAGATCCATGACATAAGCCCATTCTTCCCATGGCCAAATAAATTGAAAATTGGATCTGAAAAGCAAAACCACAACGACAACACTCTTTTATTGGTTTCCACATATGCAAGTTGAAGAACAGAAATTCAGACAACTAGGAAACATGCAACATAAGACAAAAACAATGTTAATTTCTTCAATGGAATGTGCAAGTGTATGCAAGTCAAAAGACAATGGCTCATAAATTTATACGATGATAAAACAATGTTTTCTTTGTTTCTTTTTTTTCTGTATATCCTGATACATAAATTGTCGATTCAAGTTCTCAACTTCCAGAGTGAATTCATATGTAGCAATTTAATTCCCAAAAATTAAAACTCAGAAGGATAAATAGCTATATTAAAGAATATATTGAGAATGAATAACCTTTTCTTCTCTAAATGCTTTTGGAATTCATGCATCATTTTCATATCCCACATAGCCAGTTTGTTTCATTGCAATATCAATGGTTACAGATGAAAACCAGATTGCTTGTTCGTTCATTTTTCAAGAAATTTGCATAGATGAATATTTTTCATCTTCTTCGTTGAGTTGCACTTTGTGTGTATGTATAAAAAAGAAAACGAAAATCATGAGAAAAATTAGACAAGATATGGATAATTTACTTAAAATATTTCTCAGGTGCAACAATAAATATAAAATCAAATAAAAAGTTCACCTCTACAGTCACATAATGGGGCAGGCAGGGGGGGTTAGGGCTTGCAAAACACAACCTTGATTTGTCATAAGAATAAAAAATAACTTGGTAAGGAACTTGCTTAGATTACACAACTAATCTGAAACAGATCCAGTATCCAAATGGTCAACTTCCCACAACCCTTCAGTTGGTTACCTGAGTTTTAGACTCTAATCAGAACACTATGATGTTTTCAGTGGAAGAAGGGGAGAAGGAAAAGAGAAAATAGTATGGGGTGGAAAGCTAAGGGGGACCACCACGTCCACCAGCAAGATCACCTTGTAGCAGAAGAATCTTTGGCATCAGCGCATAGGAGTCCCTCAGTCGCAAGGGGAAATAAATTTCAACAGAGTGAAATAGGGTATAATCATAAAATGACTGGCAGTTTATGGTGGAATCATAAAAGAGAAAAACTGGTCAAGAGGAAATTTATGGCATTAGAAAATAAAGGACGCTTGATATGAATCTAAATGAAAGGTCATACGTATGCAGACTAGTGGCAACCAATGGATTGTCTTGTGAAACTTCCCATCTTCGAAAAGGATATTAAGTGTCTAGTAGTACTTCAAATGGAGAAGTTAAGAAGAAAAGGGGGAAAAAAAAAGGCTTGAAATAATATATTGACCGCTACCATTCAGAATCGTGAAGCCAGACTGACAGAGTAAGCTTAGAGGTTGAGGAAGGTGGGGGAAGTATGCTATAGTAATAGACAGATATGATCATATGACAAGAGCCAAGAGGTAACAGCAGAGACGACTGATAGTAGTTCGTTGTGGCCCAAATGGATAGTGACCGAGTTAGCATTTGTTAATCAAAAAGTTAAAGGCTCCCAAATGATTGAGAAACAAAAAAATACAATTGTAATAATGCGAAAAGGAAAGGAACCATAAGTAGAAGCCTTACAAATGATGCGAAAACCAAAGGATCAGTCGTGTTCGACACTCCATGTCAAGTTCAGCAATCTTCTCAAAAAGGGCACGAACAGCACCAGCTACAACTGCTGGGAATGCTCCAGGCAGAGCCTATTGTTTGAATTAATATCCAGAAAATCACAATTTCAGTAATCAATCAGAAGCATCAAGAACTATCCAACAATCCCAAAGTAATTTTACTACATTATCCCGTGAATTGTATAGAGGAGTTAAGAACATGAAAGTATAACCTCCATATTGAAGTCTCTTTTCCCCTAAAAGACTATTATTTAATGCCAAAATTCGGAGGCCCATGTAATGAAGAAAAAACATATACGTACAAAATTTGCTAACTAAAACAGTGATTTTGGGATCAATGGGGTAATGTTTAAAAGTTATTGGAAGTTAATAAATTGTCAATCTACCTTGCAAAGATCCATGATAACCAAAGTGTAATACATTGGATTGAACCGAGGCTGTGGAAGTAAAAGTAGCTGCAAAACACAACAGTAATAGTTAGAATAACTGCTGTACAGTCAATTTCTACTGTATCGCTCAACGTAACATGCATGCCTCACACTATGAGATTAGAAGTTGCTTGTAGTTAAGAATTAAAGCATACGAAAATTAGTAAAGCGAAGATACAAGCTTCACCCACGTCCATATTGTAAAGTAACAAACCATAAGAATCATGCAAGAAATTAACACTTGCAACTTAGCCCAATGAAATTCATGCATCATCTATATTGAATGGAAGCTTAGGAGCCAATTGAGCAGCTTTAGAGTGTAAACATCACACAAACATCCAGAGAAAGGTTCCATCCAGGTAGCATAGCCCTACCAAAAGCCAAGCTCCAAACAAAGGTCCACGCTTTAAGGGAATCCTTAGATTTCCAATCAAGCTAAAAAAAGGATTGCATGAGAAGACCCATAAGCCCAATGTCGATATGGGTGCTGAGGAAGTTATGGTTTCAACGTTACTGCAACATTTTCCTGGCCATCTAGTGTAAGTTAGAATATCGCTTTTCATATGATGAGAGAGAAACTCGCTCCCTCTCTCTCCTCTCTTCTTTTCTCACCAGCACGATGAGCACTCCTCTCTTCTCTTCCCTCCCACAGTAACCATGACACCATATCGGCCAACGTCTGTCCGGGTTCAGGGGAAGACCTTTGTTCTATCCTTAGAAGGTCTTCCAACTGGACGTTTTGTTGACATACATGAGAAGGGCTGCCGAAGCACCGCCGGGTGGTTCTTCCGGCATCCATGGCGCGGTAGGTTTCTGAGTCCCTTGGATCTGCGTTCACAAGGCTGAACAGATCGGTTCTGAAACGAGGTTTGGGCGGTTGCTAGGTTGAATTAGGGCTCGATCCAACGCAAGAGGGCGGTTTCTTGAGGTAGGCTTCTCCTCGAGGAGGAGATCGGCGGTGATATTCGTTCCTGGGGACCCGGCAGACGAGAGGTGGACTTCTTTCCCAGCGACACTTCGGGCGGTGGTGGGCAGACCTTCTTCAGGCTCTCAAGGGCATAAGGGAGGGCAAGACCCTCAGGTTTCTAGATTTGCAACCCAGAGGAGTGTAGGCCATCAGATCTGTACTGCATGTGGTAGATCGTGGCCAAAGAAGGCTGTAACGCAGCGGCTAGGGTCTGCGAAGGGGACAGGGGTGGCGCGTCAGTATGGAGCGCACACTGCACGTAAAGATAGGGCGCGTGGACGGGAGGTATTGGTGTGTGAGGCATGTGAGAGTGAGGTTCGTGAGATGGGGGCGCGTAGATCTGATCAGAATGCTTTGGGTACTACACTTCATGGTGTTCATCTCGCTCTCAGGTTCCACTGTTAATATTGTGCTTGACTTGGGCAAGATCCTCTCCCCTCTTCTTGAAAACTCCTCTGCTCTTTTCCTGCTTCTTGTGGAGGGTTTGAAACTAGGGGTTAATCTTGAGAATTCAAACCATTCATTTTCTGGCAACCCAAGCAAGGTCGGCGTCACACCTGGGACTGAATGTGAACCACCAAAGGGGCTGGTGGCAGCATCCCTTGGTGATGATCACCACGTCAGCAAATTGAAGGTTTCGCAGGCACCTGTTCACGGAACTCCTCCCTTGAGTTTTGGTCCAGCCCTGGGGTGTGGTTTAGAATTCGACAGTTATGCTGGAGATCAACAAGATGAAGGTGCAAATTCAGATGGGGATGACAGTTATGATTACTATAAAGAGGGTTTTGGAGTGGATGGTGAAGGGCTTGTTAATTGAAGACCTTAGAGAGACATTCGCGAGGGAGGAATGGGGTTCTCATGTATCTGCAACTCCTACCGTGGATTTGGAGGATAGTACTCTCTTTACTGAGGAGGCCGGGTGCTCTTTGAAGCAAGGGGCGGTTGACTTGGAGAGTTTCCACAAGGAGGTAGTGCTTCTTTGTGAGGGAATGAAGAAGCCTCATGATCATGGATGTGGCGATGGACATCTCCCTACTCAGTTCACACCAGGTCCTACGCTTACCAATGGTGACGTGGATGATCGGGGAAACGCCCTTGTGGAGATGTTGGGGATCAAGCTTGTTGTTCGTATGGGGAAAGATATTACCCTTGGGGCTAAAGGCTATTCCAAGAAGAAAGACTACAGGGAATTGGAATGGTTAAAGTCTAGCATCAACTATGACGATCGTAGTAACAAGAGGGTCTTGTAGGGGTAGTAACAAATAGGGTCTTGTAGAAAGTTTGTTTCTTGAGTTTCTGGGGACGGTGTTTTGGTCAGCTTCTTTAGCTGAGTATGGCTAATTCTATGTCCTTGTATTCTCTCTCTCTTCTTCTTAATAAAGTCTTTTTATTACCAAAGACAAAAAAAGAAGACCCATAAGCCCCTATCAAAACCGGAGAATCCCGAGCATCTGTGAGATAAATTGTATCAAGAACACAAGGCATGAAAGTGAGCTCCGCAACTTCCTAACCAAGTGGGTTTCTCAAAACCACGAATGAAACTCAACAATAGTACACTGCGTTTTGTCAAAAAAAAAAACAAAAAAAAAAAAAAAGAAGTGCACTGTGTAGTGTGGACAATTAATAGACCCCAACAGCGGATTTATCCATCACACTATAACTCCCACTATTCATAGTGTCACCTTATATGTAACTCCCCTTCTCAATCCAAGCATCCATCTCCAATATCCAATACTCCTCTAAAAAGTAGCTAAATGAATCCCACTAATTAATTATCAAAAGTCTACTTCTCGCATAAATGCAACAAACCACCACACAGACACTCAAAATATCAAGCAAAAGGCTTTTATAAAATAACATTTAAAAAAAAAGAAAAGAAAAAAAGACCGTCAAAACATGACTGACTCCCTTTTAAACAGAAAAACAGGAGCCATGGCTAGCTCTATCCTCACTCCCTCCAAGCTCTCCCCTATAACCATGCTCTAAGATACTTGGAAGAGAATGGAGTATCTTCATACAAGCACCATCTCAAAGTCGAACCCTTAGCCAATTCAAAGTTGACCAAAGAGAAAAAGACATATGATACCATATATTTACAAGAACAGACATGGGAGAAATGTGAACCGGCTAGGGCATCTCACCCATTTTGTTGAAGGTTGTACTTGCTTCTCCTAACTCGGTGCCATAGGGTGTCAGACTCGTAACTAGGAACCACCATAACCAATTACCCGCCAAAGAGATCTTTTTAGACACCAAATGACCAAA
>BSSO01004095.1:0-15143 GCA_030267885.1 Mesembryanthemum crystallinum
TAGTCGTTAGTGATGCCCTTTTTTATTTTATTTTTTTAAAAATGGAAAATAAAGCTTTTATGAAACCGGATCGTATTATCCGATGATCCGATCCGAAAAATTGGATATCCGGAAAATCGGATACCCGGTTTAAACCGGATCGGATACGGATCACATTTTTGGCGATCCGAAAAACCGGATATCCGACCCCTAAATTGCCCACAACATTAGTTATTGGGTGGACAGTTTGAGGTGTTTAGCTGGGGATATAATTGTAATTCACCACCAAATTTTTTACCTAAAAAAAATATGGTAGTATTTTTAGTGAAACAACCAAATTAGAAAAATGGTAGAATTATTTTAAGAACAAAGGAAGTATGTTTTTGTTTTTTTTTTTTTTTCCCAAGTCGTCTCCCAAGACCTTGTACACAGTTGCAGTAATTCTCCTCCTTCGTACATGCCTCAATCAAAGCTTAAACTACAAACAAAAGTGTACCTAACATTTCCAATAATTTCTGGAAAAATCCAAACATTGTCATTTTCGCTTTTGATTCAATCGATGGGGTTTAAGTTCATAAAAGAATGTTATGTTATTGATGATCCAGCTCGTTGTAAACTGTAAAGGTATACAAATCTTTGTGGGAAAAAGGTTAATGGGCTTATTATTATTACTTGTAAAGAATAATTAAAGATAATATATTCCATATTGTTTCTAGAGTTTACCTACTTCTTTCAAAAAGAGCCGACTGTTAGGCGCCAATGACAAAGTCCTTTGCTAATCAAGGCCATTGTCATAGACCTACCAAAGTCATTCACAAATTAGGCTGATAGCTATTTTCATTTTTATTTTTTTTCAAATTTAATTCAATGTCAATCTTTGTGCAACAAATTATAGTTATATCGACTAGAAGATCAGTTGCTCCATCTGGAGTTATATCAACTTTAATAAGATTAGTTGTATACAACCATACGGCGGATGCATATATAGATATGTGTAATTCCACCTAATAGAAGCACAATGTTGATAGGAATTTGACAATTTTTCTTCAAAATTAAAAAACTTATGTAAAGAAAAAGTTCACGATTATGTTTCCTCTTCTCAGGCAAGAATATAAAATGATACTACAAAACAATCTCCAACCTTTGATTTGCTAGATTTTCGATAGCAAATTTGATCGTAGATATTTTTTTTAAAATCTCATGGTAGTATATTAAATCTATTTTATTCATATATCACGTATAGTAGGTTAAAGTTGCATTGTATATATTTTTATCTGTTATAATTTTTCCTATTTGTTATCTGAAATATGCTACCTGTGCCTCATTCATGCCTAAGGCTAACAGCCTAAACTATCTGATTCCATGGACAAGTTAGTGCTTTCATTTTCAGAGCTTATCATCAAATTATTGTTAAAAATATTTGTCCCTATCAATTTCTTATTAAGCAAATTAAAATTTGTTGGCTTCCACGTCATAATAATTAACCCTAAGATTTCTACTTTTAATTTTGGTTGTTACATGTTATTAAAAATCGGTATTTTATAGAGGTGTCAAATATCCAAGTGATGAAAACTCGTGGTGATGATTGCAATGCTAACTTTGAGCATTAGATCAAGGAAGGGCCAAAAGAGTTGACCTTTTCTTAAAATAAATAAGTAGGTACTCAACGAATTCTACCACCAAATAAATTTTGTTTTCCTAAAATAAATAAGTAAGTCATGAATAACAAATTTAATTTCAAGTGGTGTATAGAGTTAGTGGTTTGACTACATTAGAAGTTTAGAACACTATAAAGCCTTGTTTTGGTGTTCAGGAAACTGGATGTTGGCAAATGATAATTGTGATTGAAATTTAACTTGGAGTAGCGAGCGTTTCTAAAGGTTATCTATAGCTAGATTAACATGAGGATAACTGCAACTCTGCTAATAGTTAGGTTGTCTATTACGTTATTATACATGGTTATCCATTCTTTAAACAACTAATATCACCCAACATTCATTTCTTAAACAACCACTAAAATAGCTAAAAAAAAAAATAAAAAAAATAGCAAACAGTTAACCACTAAATTTGCCAAATATCCTCATATCTTCTACTAAGCTTTATCTCAAGAATCATGATATGTCCAAAAGATACCTATCAAATCAGGAATTTCCAAAACTAGTACATATTCCTTTGTACACCAAATTTCCAACAAAAGAAACATCCAAATCCAATGAAAGCATAATCCCACATTCCCACTGTATTTTTACCTAATTTGGATATATACCAAAAGAATTAACTAGCTCATTAATGGGAACAATCATAGTAGCTAGTGACACATTTCCATCAACAAAAATTCCTAAGTTGATAGTAATACTAATAATTTGCTCCAAGCAATATGGTATATAACATAGTGGCACAATCTAGTATACTACCTTAGGGAGAATCATGGAATATTATTATTATATAGGGCCATGTCTATAAATGGAATATAAGGACATATAAAGTGATATTAGCCATTGAAATTTGGTGTTAAAAAGTGCCTAAAATAGAGAGAAAGGTGAAGAAAAAGGTCCCAAGTCATAATTGATGTGGAATATCATAACCTACCAGTCAAAGAATGTAGAGTGATTGTATGGGAGAGGTTGATAGATTAGATTAGGGTAAGTGCGGCAAATTAGATGCTGTATGTCTTCACTAAAATTGGGGGTTTCGAGAAAGATCTGTTTTAAGCCATACACATATCACACTTGTGTATCCTATCACCAAAGAGATTCCAATTTATTTGCAAAAGTATATTGTTTCTCATGTGATCTGAAATTCCAAGCTTGATATCTAAGTTCAAATCTTGAGAATCAGCAATACTTGGTGTGAGGGATGGTTTGAGGAGAGGATATAGGAATGGAAGAGTCATTTGTATATCCTGTTCTGATCTATTTCGAGATAAATTGGACTTGTAGTATTTAAGATGGATTAATTAAATTGGTGAAGAGTCGTTCTTACTTGGACAAAATGTTACTTACAAACTGAATACCCAAAAGAAAAGGTTAAAGGAAATAGATATTGGCACATAATGTTATTAACTGATAGATCATCCGTACTTGATATGTCTCTAAATCATTATCATTTTTAGCTTATGAAAGAAATACCTTGCATTGGATTCTTCATATATAAGAATATTATAGTTATATTTGTATAAAACAATAGTTTTAAAATATTTCAAATGATAAGTACTGAAATATTTAAACAAATTTGGGTCCATTCAACCTCAAAAAGCTAAAAAAATGGGAGGAGTATGTACCCGCTTGGTAAAAAGCTTGTGCCACAAATAGTTGGTGGTTAGCTGATCGTTGTTGCCTGGTTGTATTTGACCAACTAATAATAATGATTATCACAAGTTTGTGATAAAAATCAATCAGTCACTAGCTATTAGCTAGTAACATGTACATGTCCTAAACACAAGTTGCACCAGTCGCACGCCCATTCTAAAAGTTGCTAATAGGCTATACGTTGGCTTGTGGTATCTCAAAAGCTAATTCAACTAACCACTTATAAAACATCTCTTTGTTGGCTTGTGTATTTGGTCGGACAAATGATAAATACAAAAGGCAACTAAAACCAATTACGAAACACCACTTATATTGTATGTCCATATATTTTTTTGTAAATGATTTATAACGTACAATTTTTGGATAATCTTCAAGTAGTATATTAAGCAATTAAACTATTAAATTATACTTTTTGATTAAGTTGGTTGTTTGTTCACAAAACAATGTTCGAAAGGAATTGCGGATAGCATATTCTTCGCACCCCAAAATAAGAAGAGATAGAGAGTGATTAAGCAAATTGCATCGTGATCTTGTACATGTCCTTTATATCTCCTTTAATTTTGTGGGCAAGTTCAAATCCTCCACCAAAGGCACATTTGAGTCAAAAAAAGGTCGGTTCGAACTAGTATCTTACCTGAAAAAGGCATCTGATCGATTGGAAAATGTTTTCTTCTTTTTCACGAAAATAAGCTACACTTTTCTTTTGATCTCAAGGCCAAAACCTCGGCAACTACTTTTCAATTAATAGTTTATTTGGCAATATTTGATTTTTAGATCATTTCATACATGAAGTAAATGTTAAGAGAAAAACCCATATGTGAACGTTCGATATCGGTCTGAATTGATTGGAGTGAGGAGATTAGCATCTAAGTATGGTGGGTTACTCCACCAATTACCAGTTGGTCTTAAGATAATACCTCATTTGAGCCTATATGCGATCGCAATAACATTACTAGGAAAGTCAATGCTAACTGTAACAATATATATTTTCTACAAACAAAAAATGTATGGACAAACTCATGGGATAGTTTGTCTCTTTCTCTTATAATAAAAAAAAACCATCAACCTATAAAATTTATAAGGGTATGTTTACTTCAATTTACCATTTCATTAACTAAGTTCAATTTATCAATTTGTTCAGGTTCAATCATTAATTACTTGAAATGAACATATTCTTAGCCATTAAAATCTTCAACATATAATCTATAATTATATCAAACGAGAGAGTAGAACCCAACAAAAACAGCATGAAAGCATTAACAGCTTGAAATATTATCCATCTCTAATGACAATCTCAAAGCTACTTTTTTTTGGAAGAATAATTATAAAATTCATCAAATAAATGCATAACTTTGAAACTAAGAAAAAGCTTAACTCTAATATTTATCATTCTTAAGAGGAATCTTCCATTATACGATCAAGACACAATGGTAATTTTTTAAATTGATTGATTAAGAAGCTTACAATCATTGATTTGTTTATTCGTAACAAGCATCTAACGGCACTAATTAACATCGTAATGGCTATTATAATGGCCTATAAACTAATCCTTGAAAGCTAATCAAGCGTTGACTTAATTAATTGTCCAACATAGCTGGAAAATTAAGGTTGACTTGCAATAGAAAAATACGGATTAATACAATATTCGCAATGATATTAAGTTTCTGTAAAGCAATTAGCTGTACGATAATAAGTTTGGAACATTATACTGACTGAAATTTTTGAAATTAATGCTATTTTTATCAACTTATATAATCAATCACGTGCATGGATGCACCAAAAAATGAAAATCAATCACGTGCTCCCTTCCTGGGACTAGACCCACAATTACAAATAAAATTGATGTTACATTATTATCAAAGATTCCAACAATTTCACAATATACCTCTTGATTTTTGATTAATTTATCTGTTTTTTTTTTTTTTTGAGAGAGAAATTTAGTTTTTTCTTAATTATTTAGAATAAAAATAGAAAACTAAGATAATATTTTGCACCAAACACAATATTGAGAAACTCCAATACTACAAACATTCAAGAATACTTATTTTACCACGTCATCAACTCTATCTAAACATCACTTCCATATACCCCTCTTTTCCGGTTTTCTCTATACTATAAATAAACCATCAAGACGTTTTTCGTTGTGCTTATGCCACATCATTTCCCAAAACCAGGTATAAAATTGGGGTTTTATAGTTTGTCACAATGGGGGGAGAAAGGAATTTTTAGGAGTTTTTTCTTTAACCACAAACCTCTTATAAAAACCTCTCATAACTCATCAGAGTTGCTTTACTGGATAGATCCATTTTCTACATTTAGCAATGGTTCCAAACTCATTGCATAAATTTAAACATGTGATTTTTGAACTGCAAAAAATAAAAAAACTCGTGATTGTTTTCTGTTCATCAACAGGTTGAAAGCTAGCTAGTTTAAAAAAATTCTCATCTTCACCTCCTTTTTCCCTCTCCATACAAATTTTCCTCCTCTTTGAATCTTTATTTTTCATTTGTTGGTTAAAATCTACGTTTATTGATGATAAGTTGGTAGCACCACCCATCTTTTAGTCTTTATTAGTGTTTGCATTTTTTATTTTGGGACATTCTAGATTAAAAAATGTGTATATTGCCCAAAATGGAAACAAGTAAATTGGCGAAATGACACAAACATACCCTCAAGGGCCTCATCCACTTGGAAAAAGTGGTTTTCGAAAAATTATTTTGCCCACTAACCAAAAAAAGTACATAAAGTAGAAGGTTATATTTGACTCAAATAGAGGTTGTATTCGACCCACATGTCTTTTGAACCTCTCATTGAACTCTTAATTATTTATCAATATAAATATAAATATGGGATAGATAGAGTATAGAACACACAATAGAGTATAGAACACACAATAGAGTAATGAAAATAACTAATAAGATGACTTTATACTACTGTAGTGCCTATTTGTGGTAAGCAACACTCCAAATATAGAAATTAAAGTGGCTATAAAAAGCCATTTGATGTGTACTCACTAGAACCATTTGTGAAATTTAATAAATTTTCAATTCAAGCAATTTGTCTTATAAATATGGTCAAACAACCTCAAATAATGTCAAAGTATCATCTTTCTTTCTTCCACTTAGCCAAGAAGAAGGATTTCTTTTTTATTTTCTTCTCCCACTTGAGATTCTAAGAGAATTTCATCTGCTTTTTCTTTGATCTCTGCCAAATGGAATATTTGCTTCTATATTGTGTTTCTCTCATGGTTTTTTTTTTTTTGTAACATTAAAGACTAAATTGTGAGTATATAACACACAATATATAGCAACACTAATTTAATTGATCTCTTAGATTTTATCATTTAAATTGGTGTATAAGACAAAAAGTCATTATTACAAACTTTAATCACATTCGTTATTACTAATAAGATTTGTAATAATCAAATGAAGATATAGCCAATAGGCATTCACTATTTGTAGTGATCGATGATAGAATCCAAGCCTAACCACTTAAATAAAAAGAAAAAACTTTACTGACTTTTATCAATTGCAATTGGCGAAAAAGTAGCCAAATTGTATCTTATTTTAATAATTATTGCAACATTCACATGTTTCTAAATCAATCACAATTTAGTGGGTGAATATGTCCTTAATCTCAAATTAAAGATTTGTTCGTATTAGGTTTTGCTTTGTAAATGATGATCATTGTATCTTTCCACTTAAAATTAACCAATGCAATTAGTGTGCTTTTTTTCCCCCCCACGGTGGGAAACTGTAATTATTTTGAGTGTTACATTTGGTAGTGATTGAGTACGTAAGCTAGCCATGTCTTCCAAAATAGTATTTTGTTTGGAGTTAAGAGATTATATAAAAGATGCAATGCACTTTACTTGTCACTTAAGCGTAACACCTAAGCCAGTATTACAAAAGTTAAATAAAGCTCAAGCAAATAGATATATAAGTGGACAAGGTAAACTACCGGGTGTGTTCATTTCATCGTACGTATCTATTATATAACTAGTTCAGTTCTATAATCACTAATTCTTTCACATATTAATATTCATTTAGCTCCATTAGTTCAGTTTACTTCTACACAGTTTAGTCAAATGAACATACCATAAGTATAATCTTTGCCATGCAATTTCAAAAGGAAAATTGATTTGTTACTCCTATTATTCTATTGTAAAGAATTTCAAAGATACCGTTATACTATATATGGAAATTTGTCGTACTATATGTGCCAGTTCATGTTATTATGAATCATCTCAACCAAAAGTTTGAACTTTCTAATACGCACCCTCACGTGAATGTCTTTTGGGCTTGAACTGTGGAAGATGCACAGACTTACTCAAAACTTGCGCTACTTCATAATTAAAAGCAAGGTATCTAAGAATTCGAACTCAAAACCTTATTCGGTCATTATTATCTCAACTAAAAGTTTAATAAGCTGTAAAGAATGGAGGCCCTATCAAAAGTTAAATTCCTAATACATGTACTACTCCTATATACTTTGCCATGCATGTCGATTTTTCATTTTTTTCATTAGTTAAAACCTGGTTTTATCATCACGGCAAATTCACAAAGGGTTGTGATTTGTTGGGATATGAATATATTACATAGGATGGACATATGATCTTAATTATTTGATTTTGGGAATTGGCAGTCTTCGCCTTCATAAATCATAATCCTACAAATAACCAAAACACGCGACAGTTTAGAATTTTTAAGGCTATGTTTGTCTTAAGTAATGAAAGATGTGGAGCAAAATTTAACTGACTTAGATAGATAGTAATATATGAGACAAAAATAAATTGAAAAATTAATCTGATCTGAACTAAATGTGTAAAATTTAACTAATACTGTATAAATTAATTTAATTAAACACACAATGGTGACAACGAAACAAACATGGCATAACTAAAGGAAAATGAGTATTGATAGCACTAAGTGAAATGAAGTTAACCATTCTCGAAAATTGTTCCATCATTCCCCTGAATGACCAAATTGACATTAAAAATGGACCATTGGTAATAAATTGGTATTTAAAAATGCTCTGGTGACGTTTGAGTCATAAAAATGTGCTCCGGCAACCACAATGGCATTAAAAAAAATAAAACAAGTCAAGTGAGCCCCTTTTTTACGTCGAAGATGGAATTTTGACTTATTATAATGGTTTTTTAATCATTTTCCACTTCTCCACTAATTAAATTGTATTTTGATTAAAAAAATAATCTAAAAGGAAATAATAAATGCTCTATAATTGCCTTTATATTTTCAACCACCCAAATATGGGGAATTTGAAATTTCCCTCCACCCAAAATTGGGGATTTTTTTATATATCAAAATAAATGTTAATCAGTGGGAAAATAAATAATATTTAAAAAAAGATGTATTAAACAGATTGGTATTTTAAATGGCACCCCTCTGCCTTATTGATATTTTAAAAAACTCCAGCGATATCGATATATGGGTATTTAAAAGTGAACGCCGGCTATATTTGAGTATTTTAAAATTCAGAATTGCATCGAATTGATCCAAAATGGTCTCGACGGAGGAAATTTTGAATTAAAAAAACTTTTATTTTCATTTATTATCATATTCTAACCATTTCTCCCTTTATTATGTTGTTTCTTATTGTTTTATGTTTTTTTCTTTTCTTTATTTACCCGTTTTTTCTTTCTTTTTTCCCTTAATTTCGCACTGGTGATCAAAAAAGGAATAATCATTCTCAAAATATTAAGAAAAGACATTAAAAACGAGAAGTGGGTAGAACATGGTAATAAACAAATCAAAAATAGTTTTTTTAATTCAAAATTTCCTCCGGCGAGGCCGTTTTGGATGAATTTGACGCTAATTTGCATTTTAAAATACTCAAATGTCGCCGACGTTCACTTTTAAATACTCATAAGTCACCGGAGTTTTTAAAAATACCAATATGTCGTAGGGGTGCCATTCAAAATATCAATCTGGTTAATTGGCCTTTTTAAAAAAACTATTAAATAAGTGTAAATCGCATTTTCGGCGCAAAAAAGGACTCATTTGACTTGTTTAATATTTTTTTAATGTCATTGTGGTTGTCGGAGCACATTTTTATGACTCAAATGTCGTTAGAGCATTTTTTAATACCAACTTGTCACCAATGGTCCATTTTCAATACCAATCTGGTCATTCGTGGTCCATCATTCTGCAGCTCTAAACTATGTTATTACATTGCATCTTCGATGTGGGCATTACAAAGAAAACGTAGGAATCACTTACTTTATATTTTTGAAAATCTTCCCAATTTCACGATATTGTTTCTTACGAATTTAACAGTAGCAAAAGCATAATAAATAGTGGAGTATCATACAGATTCATCTATATTAAAAAATAAAATAAATAACATATGCAAGATAATTAAGGTAGGGCGGGAATAAGGCTTTATTCTCTTCATGTTATTTTTGTTGATATTTATTGTTGATTATTTATTTTTGTTGATTTTACTGTTTATTTTATTGATTTTTGCTGAAATCGACAAAAATAAGTTGAAGAGAACAAAGCCTAAATAATATGGAAAATTCATAAGCTCAATTATGATAAAAGCTACAAATTCACAAATTAAAATTCTAAAAGTTACAATAATAGAAACTCAAATACTAATATCGGAACTTCCAAACAACCATAAATTGAACATTAGATAGTGAAATGATGATAACTGTCCTAAAATCATTGTTGCAACAACATGTAGCCCTAAAATGTCTTATTACATTGCATCTTCATCGTGATGATTACAAAGATATACTCCTATATAACATGAGTTTTCCCCCCCTAAGCATGTATGTTAAGAGTAAATATCTCAACACATTTTTGGCATGGAAGGGTCAAACAACAATGATTGAAAATAGAGAGTTTCAAAAACCTAGATAACTACTGTAATTTTATTTTTATTTTTTTAAAAAAAATATGAATCTAGTGAATTTATTCTTATCAACCTAACAACTTTGATGTTTACTAGAGTATTTGACACGAATTTGTACTGTATAGTATTTTTATTGTCAGCCAAATTAACTCAATGGAACTGAACAAAGTCTGACAATATTTGTTAATGTTGAACTGAATAAATATTACTCTTAATTTGCAAAGGAAAAAAATAAGTTACCAAAATAAACTAAACCGTAAAATGAAATGGTAAAGATGAAATTGAACACATCTTATTACTTCCTCCGTTCTACAATGAAGGTGACGCTTGGTTTTCCGCCACTCATTGTGAAGGTATATTCTAATGGTGAACTTGCAACAAAAATATCTGGATGATTATTCTATTAAAATATACATACTTGTTGTTAGTATATAAGAAGTAGGTCCACCTCCATTGGATTACCTTTTAATTGTAGTGGGATGAAATTCCTTCAAATACTTTTAGCAGGATTCGAGCTCATGACTAAAAAGCTTCTCTAGCTAGGAGTATATATGATCTTGCATTTTTTTGTTTCTCCTTTTTTTTTTTTTTTTTTTTAATATTGAAATATGATCTTGAAATTTACAATCATTTCCTTGAGCATTTGGTCCCCTTTTAAATTAAGGTTATTATTCTTCCTACATGGGTTTCTTAATTAATTAAAGGAACCACTTTACTCAGGTAGTAGTATTATTTTGCCAAAAACTGAAAGCAACCATGAATTTATTTATTTATTTATTTTTCTTTTATATAATAATATATAAAAAAAAAAGTCAATTCTTCAAACAGAGCTATCCTCTGTTTTCTCTCTCTAACTCTGCTGTCAAATCTGCTCCTTTATAAAGTCTCCCATCAGCGATTTCTTCCCCTTGCCAATCAAACCTTCTCTCATACCCAACAAACACTCTTTTCATCTCTCTCTCTCTCTCTCTCTCTCTCTCTCTTTTCTTTCCCCTCTCATTAAAAAAAACCTTCGACCCAAAGCGAATTAAAGCAGAGCAAAACAGAGCAAAAATGGTGGGTTTTGATTTCATTTGTCTTATTTGTCACTCTTTTTTTTTTTTTTTTTTTCATCCATCACTTTCTATCTCTGTTTTTATCTGTTTGATGATCTGGGTTCTGATTAATATTTTGTGGGTTGTGATTGATTATTTGTCTTACAGGAAGTGGAAAACCAGAGTGATAGATCATGGGAAGGCTATGTCGATTGGAGGGGCCGGTCGGCTCGTCGCGGCCGCCATGGCGGCTTCATAGCAGCTTACTTCGTACTAGGTATGTATTGTGAATATGCTATGATCTTGCTCAATTCGATAAATTTCTAGTGAATTTGATCAAAATTATTTGATGGGTTAATTTTTTTTTTTTTTTTTTTTNTGGCAGTGGTGGAAGTGATGGAGAATATGGCGTTTTTGGCAAATGCGAGCAATTTGGTGATGTATATGTTGAAGTACATGCATTTCAGCCCATCAAGAGCTTCAAATACTGTGACTAATTTCATGGGCACCGCTTTCTTGCTTGCCCTACTTGGGGGTTTTCTCTCTGATGCCTTCTTCACCACTTATCAAGTCTATCTTACAAGTGCTGCCATTGAATTTCTGGTACACCTTTCTCTCTCTCCACTATCTCTCTACTTTTTCCTTTTATTTTTCTATTTTTGGTAAAGGAAAACATCCATTTTGAGAAAAGGGGGACGAGTGAGGGGTGTGTCACTGCTCTAACCATACTTATTAGCGGCTTCTCGACAGCTTAAATTTAGTCTTTTTATACTAGCTAGACAGATTTGGTTGGGTTGTGTTCGGCTCAATGAGCTGATAAGTTAAGTCACGGTATTTATAGCTATTTATACTTGAGAGTAAAGCTAACTAGTTGAAAACTGAAATGTATTGAAGCTAAAAACTGTGAAACAAAGCCTTACTCTTTTGAAATTCTAACCTCACACTCTAGAGCCAATTTGAGAGGGATAGGAATTTTTTCAAAAAAGAGTTGATAATATGTTGATGAAGACGTATTTTGTAACCTTGAAAACTTTGTTACTAATTAAGATAGATGATGCTGACATTATTTCATGAGAAAGTCTTGTCATTGTTTGATGTGGTAGTTTCTATATACCTTAGAGAAAAAAAGAGGTGGAAACCAACAAAAATTAGAGTGTAGGAATTATTAGGATTGAGGATATATTACAATTTAAGTGGTTATGATAAATTTGAAGGAAAAAAACAATTTGAAATGAAAGTGTATTGTTTGAAACCCCAGAATCTGGGGCGAAAAGAAGAAAAAAAATGACACAAAATATGCAACCATTTTGTTAGAATTATTGTTGCTATTTTTTCTTTCTTTTATCTATAGATTCTTGTCTTACTTGCATTACAATGTGAGGTGGAAATTTCATTATTTTATTCAAACTGATCGACGTTATTAAATCTTGTTGAGGAAAATTTGGAAGAATATGATAAGTACGATTCAAGATAGAAACGTATAAAAGCATATAAAAATAAATTTTATAATTAAAAATAAAAATAAAAATAAAAACGCATCCCAAGGGATTATAACTAACTGTACTGGCAAACCATTAGCTTCAACAACGTGGGACGCCTCATTCGCTGAGCTTCTGCAGAAAAAACGAGTGCCGACGTCAGGAGAAATTTTAATTTAAGAAATTAATTATATTAATATTCGTAACTGTCTCATAGTGACAAGAGCAAAATTAGGGTTACATAAATAAAATAAAAAAAATATAGAGCTGATAGTGAAAGTCTTTTAATTAGTTATTAGAATTAGGTAGCGTAATACTATACCTCGCACTCATCCACATGAAATACACGAGTTCAAGTCAAATATAGCTGATTCTTGAAAAGCAAGGGTTGAAAATAATGAGATAGAGGGTGATATATATAACCGTATATAGGTAACATAGACCCGTCTTATTATGAGATGTTGTGGGGACTTGTATAGTAAAATACAATATTTTTATTTTATTTTATTAAATTAAATGATTGCATTAATTTAGTTCTTGGCTAGAAAGAGGCAAAAATTGTCTGCCAGTGTGTGAATGTGAATGTGATTTTTCCGTTTTCTCATCAATTTCTCGACTTTTGTAGTCACACTATTTATTTCTCTATCCGTTTAGTCTAAATGCTCCTTTTGCAACTTGATGGCTTAATGCTCTTTCTTTTCTTCTTTATTTACATTTTTTGGGTCTCTTTTTACCTTTTGATTTTCTTTTTTTTCTTGAGCTTTTGCATGCAAGTTGATGATTTTAAAAGTCATGATAATTATGGGATGGACGTATACCTTAATTTTGTTGTTAACAAAAGTGTAAAGAGGGTTTTGAGCTAACTCAACTTGTAAGTTTTGTCCTTTCAAGTTGGAGTATTAGCATCTTTTTCTCTCGGAGAGATTTTCATTTTTGGGAGTCTTGTTGTATCAAATTCTATATATAAAAAGCAGTATTCTTTTTGGCTCTCTTTAATTCAATTGATTAGTGAAAAAGTGAACTACAACTCAACCGAGTGTGTTATGTTGAAGTGATTATTGAATGATCGATATGGAAATGGAGTGAACTGAACAATAGTAACACGTGTGGGAAAAACTAAGTAGTAAAACTAGACCAAACTGAAGTAAATGTAAAAAAATTAAACTCAACTATACTGGATGTAAATGAAAAATTGAACAAAACCCTTTATCCAAGAGTAAAAGTTACACTTACTATTTATCGTTTGTTTCATATTTTAAGTCATTTTTAGGTAAGTAAAACCATTTAATTAATGTAAAGAGTGATATATGAATATTCATAGTTAGTATTAAGAGCAATGACTAGACTACGTGCCACTAATTAAGAGCAAATCACCTGTGTTTTGATGCGTAGGATTCGTAATTATCTCCATGAAGCTTCTAATTAAAACTATACTAATAGGGTTTCAAAGTCAACCAATCGGGAATATTATAATTAATTTCTTTACTATAATTTGGAGTACCTTCTAAGATAGAGGCTTGCGCCCCTTGATGAAAACTATTATTATTATTATTATTATTATTATTATTATTATTATTATTATTATTATTATTATTATTATTATTATTATTATTATTATTATTATTATTATACTTGTTGCAAGTTGGAAATTGTTGGATAGTATTCTACTATATACTACTCTATTTCTCAAGGAAGCTACGTACAGCTGTATCATCATATTATCTGTTTCTTGCTGGCTTTATTATTACTACGTTTTGTTTTTTTTTAATACTCCTATAGTTATACGTACTATTTTTTTTTAATTATTTGTTTAGCTTATGCTTGACTAAAAGAAGACATGCTCACTACTAATGAGTTGAAGGATTTATGTGAAAAGCTAGCTAATAGTATACCCATTTTACAAAAAAAAAACAAATCAATAACAAACAAAAACTTTCAAAATTATTTTAGATTAACAAATTAAGTTAATTATTTTACCCATTATAAGATTCTGAGATCAATCATGCAGGTCAAAATTATTTTGTAAAATTGTTGGGGGTATAGTATAGACTACTATACTTGATAGTATATGAAGTATATATTTACCAATTTTACAACTATTTATTTCATATTATGCTAGTTTATCTTCATTACAACTGACTTAGGCTATGTTCTCGTCACTTGAAAAAAATTGAACTGAACTGAATTGAACTGATTGGAACTGAACTGAACTGATCGGAACTGAACTGAACTGAATCATTATTAAAAAGTGACCCGACCCAAAAATGAGACCGAAACTTTAGGTTTTTGACAAAGTTTTATGACCCAAGACCCGATTTGATCTGGACTTGATTGACCGAAAAATTGTAGGTCAAATGGATCGATCCTATTGTTGTAAAAATTTGAATTACGTCTAATATATTTTAATATTATATATATATATATATATTGGAAAACCAAAATTTACAATTGTGTTTTGTTTTTAA
>BSSO01004096.1:0-15141 GCA_030267885.1 Mesembryanthemum crystallinum
AGGTGGGGAGAGAGGGGCTGGAGGCTGATAGCATCTGGCAGGTGAGTTGGGTGGGGAAGGGTAAGGTGAGGGAGAGGGGAGAGAGTATTTAAATGACAAAGAAATCCTTCTTAATAATTGCCACGTCATCATTTTAACAGAAACTTTAACAAAATTGACGGACTGTATTTAAGTGCAACTATTTTGCAATTTACAGGGCACCAAAGTGGAAATAGTAAAAACATAGGTCACTAATTAATGAATACGCCAAACCTCAGGGCACCAAAGTGAAATTTTTCCTAGTAAAAAAGTCTCATTTTTGATGGCACCATAAGTTTCTACGCCAATCTCCCATAAATCCTTAAGCTCATCAACTAAGGGCTCAAGATATACATCAATATCATTCCCTGGTCCATTTGGTCTAGGTATTAGCAACGAAATAATAAAATAAGATTGCTTCATACATAACCTAGGGGCAAATTATAATTCATTAAGACAACCGGCCACACACTATACTGAGTACCCATCATCACAAAAGGGTTAAACGCATCACTAGTCAAGCCCAACCTAACATTTCGGGGATCATTGGAAAAATCAGGATATTTATCATTGAAGTCTTTCCAAACTTCAGAATCTGCAGGATGCCTCAACTTACCATCTTTCTTATGCCCCTCCTCATGCCACCTCATTAAAGGGGCAGTGTTGGATGACATAAAGAGCCTTTTAAGTATTGGTATTAAGGGAAAGTGGTGCAAACCTTTTTGTGGCACTTTTGCACATGTAACACCCCGAATTTTATAGAAAATAAAATAGATAAAAACGAGCCGAAAATCAGGCAGAGTTTCGTTTGAAAATGGACTAAACCAGCTTTAAAGGCTTAAATAGGAACTTGTTTCAATAAAACAATAAATATATATCCATAACCAACTAAAATCCAAGGCGTTACTGCTGCACTCATCTCACGGGAGGAGTGCAAGGCTCTTTAGCTAAACAGCTACCCAATATTACTCGTATAAACTATAATCACCTAAACTAAATTATTCTACATAAAAATAATAAATTAGTTTGTTATAAACTCGAATATTCATAATTCTTTACTTAGGAAATTGATAAGTTTAAAAATATAAATTTATATTATTCAAAAATAGTATGAAAAACACTGGGTATTATATGCTACCCGCCGTATAGAAAGTTTCATTCTCGAAACTTATTGAAAATCATTTTTATAGAAAACATGGGGTTTCAGACTCTACCCCCCTTAAAAAGATTTTCATCCACAGTATTAGCCAAGTAAAAGTAGATATTACATTTTACTTATCTTACAAAGACTCTTGTTCTATAACTTGCACGAATATGTAACTGACAACTCATTATCTCGAGATAAAACTGACAACTACTGACTAGACTTGCATATTATACATGAATACTCATGTAACATCAACAAGGAATAAAAATCATAAGATCTATACTCTATCCCCCTTTACGTAAGGTTGTCCTTGAAATTAGCTATCACCAATTCTTGGGTGTATTCAAGCTATCTTAATCTAGGAATTTACTCTCGGTATTTTTTTTTTTTTTTAGAAACACCATGTGTTCATAATCATCCTTAGGTCATAACTGGATATCATGTACCTTGCTCATTGCCCAAATCTCCTTCTCTTAACATTAAGGCTTACGTAGCTTATACTTCTTGTCTTCAACACTTTAGAAATAAGATCTTATACTAAAACTCCAACACTAGTTCAAGCTTTGAAACTAATCACTGAATCTCCAATCAGTTGCCTATCTCTTGAATACATATGGTGTACTCTATGCTTAACATTCCTAACTTGTTCTTCAAAACCATAGGTGACATATTTCTAAGACTTATAATGTTTATCTAGACCAAGGACATCACAAGGTAAAATGCATTCATACTTCTAACTTTACTTCTCCAACCTCCTTTTCATACCTTAGTATGTCTAGAATTTCCCAAAATTATAATTTCACCTCAAAGCTTCCAATTGATAATAAATATTAGATAGATCCCAATGGTGAGCTCTAGTTATCCCGAAATATAGATAAGTCACCAATTAACGAAATAAGGTATAACCCAACAAACTCCGCTTAAATCTACAAAGAATATTTCTACAATGTTCATTCCTCATGTTTCAGAGAACTACTTCGCACTTAAATCCCTAATCATATAAGAATCAATTATCTTCCACTATACTCATCTTTTGTGTTCTCAAATAGCACCAAAAAGTTGGTATTATTACAAATTATCTTGATGGTTCATGTACTTCTTGTTTCCGTATGTCACCTCTAGGTACACTTATTAGCTATTTCTAGATCATAATAACATATATAACCAATTTACATCAAAATATATACGAGAGTACTATAAAGATAGTCAATACTTCAAAAGATATTCCTAGTCCACCTTGAATCTAAGTCCTCTCACGTATTAACAACTTCCCATGTAATTTCACCCTGCTACTTGGCAACATCAAGTTCTAGTAGTCCTATTAACTTAAACTCATACACTAATAACTTCTTGTATTATGTCTAAGCATGTAATACATCCTTATTGATTGCATCGTAAGAACTCGTCATCATATCATTCTCCAAGAACTATCTTCTCAAGAATATTAATCACTGTCTTTAAAAGACAACACAAACTAATTGGCTACCATGTTTACACACCAATCAATCAATCTGGATCCCAAAGAACAAGTATAACCACTAGTAAACTTTGATTATAGCCTTACAGGGATAACCTTTTTGTCCTCAACTTCTTCTCATTCAATAAACCCATCTTCGTTGAACTTAAGTATCACTTACTTATATTCATCTTTTAGGTCTTCTACTCTCTAGTTCAACACCCAAATAGTGTCTAAACCACAAATTCTATGTGCCTTTGTATCCTCGCAAAATAGTAGTAAATGTATTGAACTCAATCATAACACCCAATAAGATTGTTCCTATACTACTCCAAGGTCTCCTTACATACCTTAGAAGTTAAAAACCCAAGTACATTATTTTACTTGTGTCCTAACCTTATCGCATTTTTTTTCAACCCAAAAATCATACTCAGTATCTATCCAATCCCAACTTTATACTTAGATCGTTTCTCTACAAATCAAATACTCAAAAGTCTTCAATGTGATCCAACCAATAAACCACAGCTACTAGTTCCCAATTCAAGCTCATATTATCAATAGTAAGTTCATTTCCAACATATTTTCTTCTTTTTAAATCTACTCCCTTAATTCCTTGAACTAAATGCCATTAAAGAGAGTCTCACACTCATACTCATATTCCTTATGACTTAGGAAGTAAAACCCATGTACCTTGTGTCCCCTACACCAAAACTCAACCTCGAACTTATGCAACTCAATCCTCATATGTATTTGAGATCATTTCTCATCGACTAGTTATATACCCGTAGTTATTAGTCACAAAGCAAGCCCTTTTTTTAGGTTCTTCCTATAACTCCTTTCTCAATTCCTTGACCCCAACACCATTAAAACATTGACTCGTTTTCCATGTATTCCTCATTTTATTCGACTAATTCCCATTCTAATCTCGATAATATCATCCAACCTCAAACCTTAAACATTCCTATTACACTCAGAAAACGCTTTTACTAAACACAAAGGAATCATTACCAAACACAACTAATAGTATAGGTATTATATACAATATATAAGTTAATAGCTATCTAGGAGTAAATAAACAAGTAAATAAATAAAAGTAACCTAAAATCGTTGAAAATTGCTCATCAAGATATTCACTCATTCATATGTCATACTTTTGACAAGAGAAATTCACATCTTGGACCTTTATTGATATCCCAATCAACACATATATTCACATCACTAATTACTCGTACTTCTTCATTCCTTCCTTGAAAACAACAAAAAGGCTTCTCTGTTGTACTTTTTTTTTCAAAGATCACACACACTCAATCATATACCTCTATTATGAAATTCACACGAATGCAATGGAAATACTTTATGCCTCCTAACAATGTACTACTCAGGTCATGTATATCATATCTCAAACTATCATAGAAAGTCAAGTAGAAACACAAAGTAAGAATTCCATTTTAACACAAGGGACACGTAATATGCACATATGCCTTGTAGCTCATAAGACTTTGCATGATGCAAGTATAAACAAATATACCACAATCACTCTCAAATGGCTTTATCATCTTCAGTCTTAAATTTCCGTTTATCCTAGTCTTGTTAGTTCATTTAATCCTAAACCCAATTTAAACAACGCTCAGATCATACGATCCTTGCGTTAAAACCAAAAAGCGAACTGCTCTAATATCACTTTGTAACACCCCGGATTTTATAGAAAATAAAATAGATAAAAACTAGTCGAAAATCCGACAGAGTTTTGTTTGAAAATGGACTAAACCAGCCTTAAAGGCTTAAATAGGAACCTGTTTCAACAAAACAATAAATATATATCCAGAACCAACCAACCAAAATCCAAGGCATTACCGCCGCACTCATCTCACCGGAGGAGTGCAAGGCTCTTCAGCTAAACTGTTACCCAATATTACTCATATAAACTATAATCACTTAAATTGAATTATTCTATATAAAATAATAAATCAGTTTATTATAAACTCGAATATTCATAATTCTTTACTTAGGAAATTCATAATCTTGAAAATATAAATTTATATTATTCGAAAATAGTTTGAAAAACGCTGGGTATTATAGCGCCATTGGCTAATTGTATAATACTCCCATCATCGGCTGTTTTCCACCTCGAGGTGGCACAATTTGGACAATTATCAAGGGAAGAATTTTCCTTATAAAAACCGACACAATCATTTGGACAAGCGTCGATGTTCTAATAATCAAGACCAAGCAAGTTTCTTAATAAAAGAGTTGGGCAATGTCGAATCATTAGGAAGAGCTCTTTTGAACAACTTTAGCATGGCATTAAATGCTACATCAGTCACCCCAAATAAACATTTAAGATGATACATTTCAACAATAAAAGAAAGTTTACTATAGTTGTCACAACCAGAAAAAGTGGTTGCCCTGCATCTTCAAGCAACTTGAAAAAGGCTTATGCTTCATCATTAGGGCCTAATGAGCCACTAGTTGGTTTTTGAAATTCAAAGGCATCCTCTATCATCTGAATCATGTCATTTTCAGTTGAACTATCATTCTCATTATCAAATTCATCGTTTACCATGTGTTTACCCTTGACTCTCATTATCAAATTCATCGTTTACCATGTGTTTACCCTTGACTCCCCATGAAAATTCCAAATACACTTCTGATACGTCTTATCCATTCCTCTCATGATAAGATGATCTCTCACCATTTGTCTTTCATAAAACTCCCGATTACCACAAGTGCGACATGGACAAGCAATTATGTTATCAACAGCATTTGTTGCAAATGCATGGTCAAGTAATGAATCTAAAGCTCTCTTATAGTCATCACATGCTCTGCTTAAGTTCACCCAACTCTTGTCCTCAAATATATCCATGAGACAAATTCCTACGTTGTTCATTCCATATCATTAAACACAAATCAAAGACAATTACCACAAAAACATATAAAATGAAACTACAATCATAGCTCACATTGTAGAAAGATCATAAAGCTAAAATTTCAGACAAGTAGTACATTGCAAAAATATGGTGGCAATATGCTCGTCTTTTGGCCATAAGAAGGCAATGGGAAAAAAAATCACACGTGCAGATAAGAGGGGAGAGAGAAAGAGATAGAGATTTACCACAAACAATGCTTCACAAATGCCTTCGGATTTCCACACACTGGTGCCTTACCTATTACATTAAAAAAAAAAAAAAAAAAAAAAATATGCATCACCAATAGGCTGAAGGTTTTCATTGACATCAAATAAAACCATCCATATAATGCACAAGGCTCTAGCTAGCTAGTTACACCATTAAATATGAGCTTAAAGAATCAAATTGGCCGCATCATATATATATATATATAAGTCTACTGTATACAGTATACTATTGTCATTGACTCCAATATAATTCCAAATTCAATTCATCAGTAATATTTTTATCAGCAAAAGGCTATTTCTAAGAGACACCCAAAAGAGTTTATTCCATTCATTTCAAAGTATAACTTATAAGAGGAGGTCTTCAATATGGCAGTACACTGAATACACAAAATGACAGAAGATCATCATTTTAGAACATGTTAAAAAGCCTAAAATACATAGTAGAATAATCACTATAGAGAGAGTATCAAGATCAATGTGTATGTACTTCCAAAATGAAAATGAAATGCCAAGAACAAATGCTTCATTTATGCACTAGAAGAGAAGAATACACAAGGATAACGAAGAAGAAGAGAGATTGCTCCACATTTGTGATGCAATATTTGCATCTACTAATATCATTTCTCATTGGTCTAAGGGGTAAATGCTCTAAGGGGCTAATTCAAGACATGTGCTCAATTGTTGTTCTCCTAGTTTGGGAAATGTGTGGGACTACTTTGCTCTTGGCAACCCCTGGAACTTCAGAGAACTCGTTCCCACCTCATTGAATCCGAGCCACGAGCATTTTGAGCAGCAAGGGTTATTGAATTAATTCAAAAAGACATTCATTTTGTTCATTGGAATTAAATTCTATCATTACAGTTTATTCTCATAAATGTTTCTAACCTTTTGTGCCCCTCTTTTAATCAAGATACATTGAAGATCACTTATTGCCTAACTGAGTACCAAGATAGGGAAGAGAAGGTGTAATTTTATCACAGTAAATCAGTAAAACACATGTTAGAGCTACCAGGAACACAACTAGTACAACATGAGTAGAATTGGGACTCATTTGGCTTCTTGCTCTTGTTTTCTACCTTGAGGGATGGTCTAGGCTACCTTAAGCATCCATTTTGAGCTAAATAATCTTGGTTAATATTGTAATCTTTTATCATGAGATAGATAACTCATTATGCAAGTTCTAGGTAATTGTTATGCAAAGGAACACTAAATTCCTTGGTGTAACAACAAATGGTGGCATTCTATTTAAGGCTAGCAGCCATGTAGCTCACCTAAGAGCATGCCTAAAGCCTAAAACGGGATGAACACAGCTGCAACAACATAAGTAATGTCCTAGCAGCAGCAAGGGATGGCTTCACACATCTCCTACAACAACCACTAGCAGCAGACCATGCTAGAACATCATTACACTTCCAACTCATCACTTTTTGGTTTCAATAGCTTATACCATGTCTAGCTCTTCTAACCTATTGGTTCCTAGACTTTTTGAGTCTATCTTCTCGATTTTCATTTTGGGTACCTGACATTAGGCCTAATTGCATTTTGGGTATCCGTCTGTTCAATAATATCATTTTGGTTACCTGAAAATTTAAAAGTTATCTCATTTTGGGTAATTTTATTGACAAAGTTAAAACAAAAAAAAAAAAAAAAAAAAATCGTTAAATGATTATGTGTCATTAAGCAAAAAAAAAAAAAAAAATCGCGCAAAATCGCAAAAATTCCCTAAAAATTAGAAAAAGTATCCCAAAAAATATTAAATTTTATCTGTAATTATTAGGGGTTTTCTAAAGTTTTTTAGGATTTTTTTCGAAACTTTTTTGATAAATAACACGTCAGCATTTAACAGAAAATTTAACCCCGTCAGTGAAATAACCCAAAATGATACAACTTTTAATTTTTCAGGTACCCAAAATGAGATTATTGAAAAGACGGGTACCCAAAATGCAATTAGGCCTAACGTCGGGTACCCAAAATGAATTTTTTCCTACTAAATAACTATTAAACAATCTGTCCAGCAAAATCTCAAACTATAATCACACTCATTCTACTAACATAGCAAAGTTTGCAACATGTCATAAGTAAGCATGTCAACAAATATTGACCACAATTTCAACCTCTTATCATCTCTTACCCTTCCCAGGAAATTGAAAGCACATCGAAGTTCATCCAAATCTTAAAACACAAGCAAAAATTGAAAAAAAAATTTACAAAGCAAAACAGAATTTTTTCTTAAAAAAGGGTTGTGGGACAAAATAATTCTAGGATTAAGTTGGGTGTAAAAATAATTCTTGAGATGGTGTCCATGTAGGCTCGGAGAAAACAAACCGGGCTACTTTTTTCGCGTATCATAACAAAACCACCCACAAGGAAGGCGATTTCATGTATCAAAACCACCCAAGCTGACGGCGACTTATGCCCCATCAATTTTCAAAAGTAAATTCGGAGGGCAAAAGTCGCCTAGTGGTGGGCGAGTTTTCTTCAAGACCCGAGGGCGACTTTTGGCCTGTCAGAAAACCAGCTAATGGCAACTTCTCCTGCCCCCATGTGTTGTGCAAAAATAACTTGCACAAAAATAACAGCCATACACCACATCAAAATCATAACTCCAACCCATACTACCACATCAAAACCATAACTCCAACCCATACTACCACATCAAAATCATCAACTCCAACCCATACCACCATTTCATCAACTCCAACTCATACCACCATTTCATCAACTCCAACTCATACCACCATTTCATCAACTCTATCACATTCCCAGCCCAAGTTGAATATAAAGGGACTAAAATTGAATGTTTTGAACGTATCTTACAAAATATATACATTCAAAGTACCAATATGTACAAAATGTTGTAACCTACATACCCTAATCCAAAATGTTATACTATCTAAACTATGTTCGACGTCTCCTTGTCACTAATTGACTTTCCTCTTCTTCTTCACGTGATGAATCCTCTTCTATTGTTGGCAAGACCTTTGTAGATGTGGTGGTCACTTCCTTGGCTCTGTCTGCCCGTCGCCTGTAAGTCATCATAATAGGAGAGGTCCTCCTAAATGGAGACGAGCGTCATTCTAGTGCATATGATTGTGTATCTGAGGTCGGGGTTGGTGGTGTTTGTGTAAGTGGCATGATAGGAGGTGGATGAGGTTGGAGTTGTGGAGAAGATGGTGGTGTGAGTGAGGAAGTAAGAGGAGTCGATAAGGAAGTCTGAGGAGTCACGGAGGAAGTAAGAGGAGTCGATAAAGAAGTCTGAGGAGTTTCGGAGGAAGTAAGAGGAGTCAATAAAGAAGTCTGAAGAAGATGCGACAATCCGACATTGTTTAAGCACGTTATGAATGATCTACGTACTTCATCAATGACGAATTGCGCCTCTAGTGGACAAAGAGGACCAATCAAATCTAGCTTGCCATGAGCAGAGACCAAGCACCGACTTTGCATATTAAAGAGTAAAAATGCGGTTAGAAACCATACAAATGGATTTCGAAGTGAAGTGATTCATTATACTTACAAGTAACTGGATAGGGAATGCAGCAGGTTGATAATTAGTCGGAGCTCATCGAGTGGGAGGAGTAATGAACTGTCGGGTGATCTTTCAATACCAAATCATATAAGGATCATCATGCATCATCGGTCCGACTATACGGTCACCCTCAACAACTCTGTAACACCCCCAGCCTCCAACACAACCTGCTGGTTCTACCAAGACTTGCTCTCTTGGTTGACGACTGACCCCACAGACCACCACAAGTCTTTCCAGCATGCTTTATTCTCACTCACATGCTCCTGAGAAACTTCCCAGAAGATCACCCATCCTAAATACTACTCCAAGCCAAGCACGCTTAACTGTGGAGTTTATAAGGAATGAGCTCCCTGAAAAGAAGATGCATCTTGGTGATATGAGAAGTACCATCAAACCATTTAAGCTAGATCCTCAACCATCAAATCCTTGGGGTATTACACTATTTTAACAATCCAGCCCAACTACCACCGCAACACAACCCACAACGTTGGGAAGTCCCCCAATGGGCCCATAGAAGGGGCCACTTAAGCCCAAAAGGGGAAGGTCTAGTTGTTTAAGTGGTTGGACTCCATCACTTATAAACCAATCACACTCCACACATTTTTCCGATGTTTGACTTGGGGTGTTACAAACTCCCCCACTTAAGAACGCAACATCCTCGCAGTGCCATGGGCTCTCATCTGGCCCAAAATCCACCCCTGCTAGGTGACAGCTAACTTGGGCACTCTCCTGGTTCACAGGCTCAGCCTACAATCGCAGGTTTGCTCTGATACCAATTTTAACAGTCCAGCCCAACTACCGCCGCAACACAACCCACAACGGTGGGAAGTCCCCCAGTGGGCCCATAGAAGGGGCCACTTAAGCCCGAAAGTGGAAGGCCTTGTTGTTTAAGTGGTTGGACTCGATTACATATAAACCAATCACACTTTACACATTTTTCCGATGTGGGACTTGGGGTGTTACAAACTCGCTCTAATCGTATATCCCAATGACTGATGTAGCTCTCATGCTTCCTAGACCAATCCTCTTTAGCCTTTCCTCCTTTGTTCGTGCGATGTTAATCGACATCAGTAGCACAACTCAAAGGGATCGGTTGTTGAAAACTAAAATGTCACCTAACACGATCAGGGAAATGCCACTCGACAATATCGAAACATATCAATGGTGCAATAACACACCACTTGCGCTGATGCTCCCGACACACATCTGGTAGGGACTCTAAAATCAAGTCGGTATAAGGCTCCCAGGTGAACTGAAACGCAATAATTCATTATTAGAACATAGTATTCGTAATAAAGGATGAAATAGGTTTGTAAATAAGCTACCTGATCATATCGTTGGTTGTCTAGTGCGTCCCTATAGTAAATAAGTCCGCTCTTTCCGTCGGTGTGAGAAAGTGACACTCGAAGCCACCTACGAAACAAATTCAATAGAAGTTAATAATCAGATAAGTGATACCAGAAGTTGTAAAGTGATGAGGTACTTCACTTGCATCCTAATGGATTAATCGATAATGATGCTGATTCCCGAGCAATGGAGATGGTTGTGGATCTACATGGCCATCTATGGCTGGCGGGCCTCGAAAAGCACGGATAACAGGTCTACCGATGTGAATGCGCTCCCATGACCACAACTGCAGGAGTATAAACGCCCCACCAATGTCTTAGAAGCCTCGCTGAGATGCCCGACAGAGGTTGCGGTATAGGAAAGCAAGTGTCGCACTACCCCAGCTATACTCATGTACTCTCTCTAAATCATTGAGCAACGACAAGTAGATAAGCTGGACTGACTTGCCGCTCTTATCAGCAAATAGAACATCCCCCATCAAAGTCAGCAAATATGCCCTCGCATGGCACCGGACAGTGATCTCATCCGCATCGTCGGGGAGATGAGCAAAATGCTCCCACAGCCAAGATAAGCTAGGTGAAGATGAAGATAGTGATGCCTCTAGAGGCCTAATCCCTAAACATTGCTCTGCCAAGATAGGCCAAACGTAATCAGATCTACCCGTAACCGCGCGACCATGCACTCTCAAACCCAATAACACAGCGACATCCTGTAGAGTGATCATCGCCTCCCCAACAATCAAGCGAAAAGAATGTGTCTCTTGTCTCCATCTCTCTACTAAGGTGGTAATGAGACCTCTATCTACGGGAAGAAATGCTAGTCTATGTACACCGAAGAACCCAGCACGTCTAACATACTCCATAACACGATCATGTGGTTGCCAACTCTCTCACTTCTTTAAGTGTTGTCTACACTTTAACGGTGGTGGATCTTATAGTCATTTAATTCAAATTAAAAAAGTGCTCGAATTTGGTGGACTTTGCTTATAAATGAAAAAAATAAACAAACATGCTTCTGATACTTTAGTAGACACCATTAACAACTTCGAAGCTAACATCCATATGAATTGGAAAAATATACAAAAAAAAAATAATTATTACCCCTCTGTGCCACACTAGCTCACTCCTATGCTAGTGCTGTAACGACAAGACGGACCCATCAATGGGTCCCGGCTCCAAATGAACGTCCATGGTCCTGTAACAACAATAAAAATATTTTTTAGTGTTGTATTATATAAATAACTAATGGGTTATATTTCAGTTAAGAATTGTATATATAGAATATTCGATAATATTGTGTTTGCAAATTCAGTTAATAATTCATAATATGAAACAAGTTGTTCATTATTACCTCAGATGATCTCGCCTCATTATCTAGTGAAGTACCATGTCGTTGTGGACAGGTCTTTTTGTTGTGTCCCTTTTTCTTGCATATGCTACAAGTGATTCTACTAATGGGAGCCTCATCCATCTCATTCTTCAGCCTCTTTGGATTCGGGCGCCTTCGGCCTCACTTTACCTCCTCAGGTGGTAAAATTTTTGGGCCATCATAAGGTCTCCAATATGCTTTGTCAGCAATAGGCTTGAAACTCGGCGCATATGTGGCAGAGTGCTCCGTTACGTGGAAGAAAATGTCCACATATTGTGCAATAGACAAGTTGAAGGTCCTACACACCGCAACTGCATGTGAACAACGGATTTTGTAAATCTGGAACTTCCCGCAAGTGCAGGTCATAGCATGTAAGTCCACACGGTGTAGTTTACCACCCTTCCTGAAATCTCTATTCGTGTTCCCAGTGCGAACCTCATATAACCCATCTCCATGATGGTATCACCATCATGGTGACTAGGTTTGGAGGTGTTTTTCTCAATGATGGCAGCGACTTTGGGTGTGTACTGATGCTCATCGGCAACTCTCTGCTCTACCCAACCTCGTCTCTCAACAAAGTAGGCATTAACTCCGTCGAAAGTCAAGTGCACAAGAGCGGTTACGGGAAGATGACACGCTCCTTTAAGCATATTGTTGAACACTTCAGCCATATTGGTCATTTTAATCCCATATCTGTACCCACCATCATGACAAAGAGACCATTTAGAGCACCTAATTACGTCAAGATACTGACGAGCTCGGCCATTCAAGTTTGCAATTTTTCTAATCCCACTATTGAACTTCTTTTCTTGATGTTGCGTAGCAGTCCAACCGAGCATGTTCTTCACATTTGAATCTTTGAACTGTGTGTTCAAATTAGAAGCCAAGTGACGAATGCAAAGTCTATGGTTAGCTTGTGGTTCTTTCCATCCGAGATAATCGTTGTTCATTGCTTTTATGATACCTGGATGCCTATCTGAAATGACACAAATACCATTCCTAATGCAAGCCATGAACCAAGGACAACTACTCCCATTTTCTCCTTCTACAATGGCGAATGTGAGGGGAAATAATTGAGTGTTACCATCACATCACATGGCAATGAGTAGCGTCCCCTTGTGTACAAATGGGTCCCATCAATGGTGATAATAGGGCGACAATGTTTGAACCCCTCAATGGAAGGTCCAAAAGCCCAAAAAACCCGTTTGAATACTTGAAATGATGCGCTTCCACTATCATCATTGCCTAAGTGCACAACTGAACCAGGATTTTGCATCCACCATGGCTTGCATGAACTGAGGGTTCATTTGATATGATCTCTCCCAATCAGCAAATATTTCTGCAATGGCCCGTTGTTTTGCATACCATGCCTTGTTATAAGAGATAGTACAATTAAAAATCTCTTATCACCTCAATTATAAGGCACACTCTGATAGTATGTCTTTACGCACAAATTCCTTTATGTGGTGACTAATGAACTCGGAACCCAAGAGAAGATGATCCATCGGAACATCATGACCAACACACATGGATGCATGAGGGTCATTGTAGTTAATAACGGTGATGACTTGCGAATATGAGGGATTCTTGACACGTGCATGGAGCCTCCAAGGGCATGGTGGACCCCTCTTACACTCAAATGTCACAATAATATTCTTTGATTGTAGGACCTTAAAACTCTGATTTCTCATGATTGAGTAAGTCCTCACCGCATCTTTCAAAGTTTCCTTGTTGGGAAATTCTAACCCCTTAAAGAATTCACCTTCAAACATGTGGTTACCGCTCCAAGTTTGCCAAGAATCGACAAAGGCTTGATCAATTTTGTCAATACGAGCAAACTCTGGAACCGGAGCAATATCACTTACATTTCCAACCTCCTCATCGTCCCCATTTTCATTTATGTTATCATCATCCATCAATATCTCCTCCTCAAAGTGCCCGGCGTTAATGGGCACATAAGTTCCTCCATTGTGCCCGGTGTCGGGCAGGGGACGAGGACAGAACCTGAGGAGATTGCCGCGAACAAAAGCTGAGAAGGGAGAGAGACTGAGAAACGAATCCGACCGGAAACGCGGACAGATTGGCGTCAATGGTGGAGCACGACGAGGCGTCAATGGCCGAGCACGACAAGGCTTGCTGGAAGAGAACTGAGGAAGGAGAGTAAGAAGGGAGAGTGAGTGAGAATGGGAGAGTGAGAGGCAGAGAGGAGTTGGAATAATTGCGCGATGTTTTTCTTCTAAAAATTTAAGTGTTAAAGAGTCGCCCTTGAAGAGGGCGATTCTTTTCGAAGAAAAACGCCGTGTGTGAGGGCGGTTTACTTCTACTGCTATTACTATCCCTAAATCGTTTGCCAAACTTCGCCCTCATTGTGGGCGGTTTTGTTCCATAAAAGGCGCCCTCTAGGAGGGCGGCTTTTCTCTAAATAAGCGAAAAAAATATCCTGGTCTGTTTTATCCGAGCCTACGTGGAAACCATCTCACGAATTATTTTTACACCCAACCTAATCCTAGAATTATTTTGTCCCACAACCCTTTTTCAATTAAAAATTCAGAAAAACTACCCAGAACATAATTCACACACAATTAAAGAAAACATAAAATTAAAAAAAAAATTAAAAAAAAAAAATAAAAAAAAGAAAAAAAAAGGCCAGAACTTCATGCAAAAAACCCTATGTTCTTCCATGTTGGAAGACAACTAAAACCCATATATGAATACCCATAACAGAAAACATTGACCCATAAAAAAAAAACGGAAATTTCTTATGGTACCCCTAAACTTTGGCCTAATGCTAGTGGTGCCCACGCATTTTCAATAATGTTAGTGGTACCCCTGAACTTTGACTTTAATGTTTTCTGTACCCTAATGGTTGATGGAGCTCCTTTTACGTTAGATTTTTTTTACTATTTGACTTAGTTAATGTATCAGGCACAGTAAAATGACTGATATACCCTTACTTGACTTAATTACACAACTGCTAAGTATTTGACTGGCCGTTCCCTTATAAATCGACACACCCACCATTGTTAGACTTCCAAAAAATTTCTTCAGAGTTGTAAGGGGAATGTCAATCAAATACCTATCTGTTGTGTAATTAAAGCAAGTAAGGGTATATCAATTACTTTATTGTGCCCCATACATTAACTAAG
>BSSO01004097.1:0-15141 GCA_030267885.1 Mesembryanthemum crystallinum
TATGAAGGTAAAGTTGTATGGAGTAGGTGGCAAGTGGTCAGTTGAGAGGGAGAGACAGCGGGAGTTGGAGACTGAATTTTATGCTGTTGCTGATAAGGCGATTGAATCGGATTGAAGTTCAAGTACTTTCAGGGGGTTATAAAGGACGTCGGTATAACATTTGAGCAAGATAATTGGGGTGGTAATGATTGTGAAGCAAATCGAAATAATGATACAACATTTGAATGTGACAATCAATATGAAGATCCATTAGTTGTTAAAGCAAGGGGTAGGCCTGGAGGAAGGAAGAAGTCTTATGGAGAAGTAATGAGAGGAGGGGGGAATAGTGGTCGACGGAACAGGAACGATGCGAACGGCGGGGAAGGCAGTAGTAGGACACGTAGAGGGCGTGGAAATGAACAACAATCAATGAATGAGGTTAGTAGAACTTGGTTTTATTTATTTATTATTGTTGTATTATTAAATGAAATTTGTTAGATTGATAAGGTATTTTATGAAAACGAGTTGCAATTGATATAAGAAAAGTTGATGTTGTAGATATGTATTCGAACTCCAAGTGCCCCTGTTCCAACACCAGGTATCGATGCTCCATCCACACCGATGCCTATGGTGAATCCGCAGAACTACAATGCAATAGTAAGTTTTGAAATCGCAGTACTCTTAGTGGATTATTTATCGTATTAGTTTGACAAACAGTTACATAACATATATGTTTATTTGTAGGTACAGTTTGGAAGCCCGAGTATGGGGATTGGTTATCCTCGGCCGGACATGATGCAAAATGATGGAGTAGCTCCTAATTTTCAGTCGACCACGATGATGAATATGGTAACAAAATGTTGCTGTAGTTTAGTTGATTTACTAGAAATGTTACTAAAGTGTCGTTAAACTTTATGTGTAGGGAAACCGACATATGCCTTCGCCGGGCCCGATGACATCGTGGTTGATGAATGGCATGATGCAACCATTTATACGATATGATAGTCAAGGTGAATGAGGATATGATTTAGGTGTTTTAGTTTGAACTATGTGGGTATAATAATAATTTGTTATGATTTATGAAGCAATGATTTGGACTAAGTTAGTAAGGGGAGATGGTTGGTTATTTGTAGTTGATTGTGTGTGAAGAAATGATTATTTGTGATTATGAAGACTGATTTCCAGTACAAGATATAGGATTATTGATGTGGATTATTGATGTCGAACAATTTATAAATTGAGGCATTTCAATAGTGGGTTTTTGAGTGTTGTTAAATATGCAACAAATGTGAGCAACAAGATGCAACATTGATGTTTGGGCCTCACATAAATTGGAGTTAAAATGAAGTCCTATTGAAAGGGATTAAAATAAGGTGGGCCTATGTGCACTTGGGCCATTTAGATGTGAGGTGTTAATTGGGCTGATGGTTGGTTAATGGAGACATGTGGTCGGAAGTGTTGCAGTAAGAAAGGGCGGCCCAAAGTAGAAGTTATTGAGGCCCACATTGGTTATTGGTTTGTGATTATTCGATTATCCACTTCTAGCAAAATGGAATTGGATTTATTTTTGTTGACTATTAATTGGATTTATATTTACTTTGGCCTAAGTTGGGGTGGTTATAATAATAATTGCATATTTAAGTAACAAAAGACAAAAGCATTAGCAATGGAATTGAAGAAATATAAATATAATATTAGTTGGTTTGGGTTGGTTTTAATTGGGCTTTTCAAATATGGATTAATAGGAGAAGAATGAATTGGTCAGAAATTGGTTGTAAATATGGTCGAATAGTTGGTTTGGCCTGGTTTGATTTGGGGTTTGTATATATTAGGCCTTATTTGGTTTGTTGGGGTTATATTTGGAATTTTATATTAGACAAGAATAAGAGGCAAAAATATTTTGTTGGGACTAAAGACGCAAATGAGAAGAAACATTACAATCAGTAGTTGATAGTCCATTAAAATTATAACCCAATAAAAAATTATTTTGATTATTACAACACAATATCTAGTAGTGTTTCAATACCCACATGATAAATATGAAAGAAATTAAATAAAGGGGAATTGTTAAATAAGATTGGGTGTTGTTGACGTTCGTTGGTGGCATTTGCACAATGATGTTCTTCAGTGATGCAATCTCATGTTGCATTTCCTTTTTTTTTGCTTTCAAATTTGCGATTTTTGCTTCCATCCCAATAATCTGGCTCCTCAAACGACCCATATCCGAAGATATGTCTTCATTAGGGAATAGCTCAAAGTATTTTGAGGCTATGACATCCTTAATGTACTCCTCAAGAATGAACATCCCACAATTTGCATTTGCATCCTTAACAGAATAATTTGAAATGTTATTACAAATTTATAAAGTGTAGAAATAGATAATTGAGGAGATGAAATACCTTCCATAGTGGGCAGCCGTAGAATCGATGTCCTTGATGAGGACCGACCTTCCTTACAATTTGCGTTGCCGCGGGTATGTCGTGGCCGCAGATGATGTTGCCGTCGCCATCTAGCTTTATAATTTTAGGAACTCTTTTCATTGTTGATGAGACATTAGAGGAGGAATGTGATTTTGTGTTTGAATTTGAAGCCATGGTGGATTATGTGTTTGGGCTGACAAAATGTTGTGGGTGGTAGGGATGAGGTTTAGCAAATGGTGAAGTAAATGTGATGGCCTTTATATAGGTAGTACAATAGTGGTTGGGTTAAATAGAGCCTTAGTTGGTAGTAGTTTTTTTGGTTGTACAAGTAAAAAGGAGAAGAAAACTATAAAAGGAAGGCAAAGATTGGATATAATAGAGATATAATATAGGTTGGCATGACACCCAATATGCCAATTTCTGTTGAAGTAGTCTTGTATAAGCCATGTCATACGTGTAGACTTATATTGGAATCATTAATTTGATACGATATTGTTGTGACTGAGTATTTTGATATATTTAGGAAAAATTGTCGGAAACCCCCTATTATATACCACTTTTTGTGAAAACCCCCTATTCTGATTTTTGTAGTGAGAAACCCCCTTATATGATACTTTTACCTTGATGACAACCCCAAACCACCCCTACCAAGAGGTTTCCGGCCAAAATAACCTTAAAATGACCAAATTACCCTTCTGTTTTTGGCATTATAGCTTTAATTGAGCTTCTAATTATTTAACCTTATATGATACTTTTACCTTGATGACACCCCCAAACCACCCCTACCAAGAGTGCATTTTGGTCATTTCAACCGTTTTTTGGCCGGGAAACCCTTGAAGTGGGTGGTTTGGGGGTCCCATCAGGACGGAAGTATCATATAAGGGGGTTCCTCACTACAAAAATTATAAATGGGGGTTTTTGACAAAAAATGGTATATAATAGGGGGTTTCCGGCAATTTTTCCATATATTTATATTATAAAATTCAATTGAAAATCAAAGGTATAATCATTAGTAGTTAAGAATTAGAATAATATGACTTCATTAATATAGAAATAGATGAATGAATAGGATTGAAATTGGGTGATGTGTGATAAATTCGACACAGTTAGATGTTCCTTTTACATGGCGAGATTACGAATAACTGGATAAGTGAATGTCTCGGAATCATATAGGGACCTACCTGAAGCCGAATTTGAAACTACAATATTCGGTCATTTAATTTATATATTATTTGATTAGTATATGGAATAATATAGGAGTTTTTGGTGTTTCTTTGTACGATTATATGTTTCGTACTATGATTTATGGTTATGTTGAGGCAAGAATCACGTTTAGCACAATAAAGCACGTATTACGTTTCGTAGAGAGGTTAGATAAGGAGTGTATTTAGAAATAATTGATCGGAATGACATGATCACATTCATTGATTGTTTATTTTCGTTTCAGCCGTTGTAATTTGAATGGTATAGCGACCTTGATCGGTGAAATTTTGAGTGACACATGGGTTATCGACTAAGGTTTAATATAGGTCGACATGGTTTAACAGTAGTGTTTCAATAATGCTTGGTGTTGCAGTTACGAGGTCATTATGGTAACTTCACCATTCAACTGTTATTTGTAGACATAATAGGTGTTAAAATGACAGGGTTATGTGTAGACATTGCTCCGAATAACTAATAAAAAATATACGGGGTTATGTAAACATAATGGAGGTTTAATTGAAGTTTATTAATTTAATCATAGTAGAGGTTTAATTGATAGGGTTATGCGTACACATTGGTCGGAGTCGCTAATATACGAATCTTACGTTTGAATTTCATAGTTATGAATGAATTTAATTAGTCGGTATATGTGTTTAACTTTTTTGCGGACAATGAAATGGTTTAATTAGAGGGGTTAATGGTATAAGGGAACAACTATCATTTTCTAATCATGGTATAAGTTATTGTATCAACTGAGAGTAACAAAAGGGTTTCTAATTATGGTAAAGTTTAGGGTTTCCATTTACGGTATAGTTTAGGTTTTCCATATCTTTCCATTAGGGTTTGGTGATCCATGTTCTACCAAACTAGCCAATACCATATCGCCATGTCAATGAGCCAAGTGAAAACAACTACCAAGTTTTAACCGTTAGATGACCATGGTTTTGTCACATGTCAAAGAAACACAAGATAATTTCGACCCTTAGATTGTGATCCTCGTGCAATTACAAAAGCATCATGCAAAACCCTTTGTCCTATTCCCATGGGCTGTATACACGTGTTCAATTGCATGCTCATTTTTGTCCCATTGTCTTGCTATTTGATTGACTGACATAGCAATGAATGTGATTGAATAGTCTCTAGTGTAGTAGGTGTGTTTGCATGCATTACTATGCACCATAGGGAGGGTAACATTTTCAGCTTTTGGATGTGTGGTCACATCACACTTTACCAAAAGTTGATTTTGACTCGACATTGTAAAGAGCAACCGATACAATCTCCCTCAATATCCACTATTTATGGGCACTTTGGGTTGTTGCTTTCATCATCTCATTTCAAACGGTTCATGTCATTTGAGGTAAGTTGTCATTGTTTATTCTTTGTTTTGTAGTTTATTGGAATGTATATCACAATGTTAGATTTTTGGGTGCAACTAATATATTTGGGGTAATGAATTTGGCATGTGTAAGATTTCGCCGATAGTAGTGTTGCTTAAATTTGTATTCAAAGATCGGGAATATAGTGGGTGGTTTCTATTAGGAGGATTATTTTGGGATAATAGATTCATAAATAAGTTACATTATGTATTGTAATTCAAATAACTTACATTCGGAACTTAATTATAGTATATATACTTTTGATTTGATTTGTTATTATAACGAATGACTTCGTAAACATTAAGTATATAAGCTTTGATTTATTGACTAACAGTCTATTCGTTTGAGGAAGCAATATTAAGAAGACGTCACATTTTCGGAGACATGGAGCCGACTTTTTTGACACCTATTACTAGGGATAATTGTCAAGTGCAAATAGTAAGTTTTCCGTTACTAGTTTATTTGAAGTGTATATGGTTGAAATGTGTTCATAAAATTAGTGGAATTTTTGGGATAAATGAAATAAACTAATTATTCATTTTCAATGTTTGTTAGAGAATACCTCAAAATTGGGTAGATGAAATCCCACACCGTCTCCCGAAGAAATGTACTTTGGTTGGCCCGGATGGGCATCAATTCTCGGTAAAAATATTTAAGAATGACACATTCCATTGGTTTGAACGTGGTTGGGATGAATTTCTACAGTTTTATAACGTCGTCATTGGATATTTCCTGCTTTTCACCTTTTTGCCACCGTCCACATTTAAGGTGAAAATATTAGGTAGTCACGGTGTCGAGGTCCGTTTCTCGGATGGAGTTGAAGTGGTTGATGATGCGGATTCGGTTGAGATTATTGGGTTTGAAGAAGGTGGAGATGGGACCGAATCCTCTGAAGATTCAGATTTTAGAACTAGTAAGTGTGTGCCTCATTTGAATCCGTACGAATCTTAATTGTGGAAATATATATTTGTTCATTAATAGTGAGTTAAAAATGTGGGACTTATGTAATAGATGTACAACGCCGGGTTCAACACATTTCGAACCGGAGGGAGATCACGGATGCTGAGGCCCGTGGCGCTTTAATCAGAGCGTACTCATTCTCCTTGCACCCGCGAGTAAGGGAGTACAACATTCCAACAATAACTGTTCAGTTATATGATGCCAATGTGTACACGGGACACTATTTGGTGAGTTTTCATTCATATATATGTATATACACATATGCTTACATATAATTAACAAAATATGAACCCATATAAGAAAACTGTGTTATTTGCAGACGATTCCGAAGGAATTTGCTACGGAACACATCCCGCGTGTCAGCCACAGTGTTATGTTGGTTTTGGGGTCCGATCGTTCAAAATGGTGGGTCGTCGGTTGTAGATGGAATAGAACTGGACAGTGTTACCTGAGGCCAGGATGGCAAAAATTTGTGCTTGAGAACAACCTCAAGGAATCGGATGCTTTGGTGATTCAGTTTTCTCGAATATTTCGTGTTGACCGAGATGATGACTTTAGTAAGGCAACCGTTCATATTTTTCGAGTCGTTGAGCCTCCCGTCCCGTTAACTCACACGGTTACGTACACCTAATTTCATGTATTGAAATTAGGTGTCATCAATGTGTTTACCAAAATGACCGGTTTTATTATGTCTTTAAATTTCGAATAAATTATCCGTTTCCAGATTAGCGTTTTTATGATGTGTTGAATCAATGAATTAAATAGGGTTATCCCTGTTATTTAAGAAGTTGTATTAACGGCACACTGTTAATGGGCTGAATAAATGCACAGTGTTTCCTACATCTTTATTGATATGTCTAATCAAAAGGGCCCACATATGGATACAATTGTGTTTGTTTACATTGTCCAAGTAGAAATGCATAGTACTGACTACTATAATTTGAAGGTTATTTTAGTGGATCAATGGATTTTGTTGGTATTATTACATTGTACTGCCTCATAAAATAGCATTTTTAAAAAGATGGTGCATATAATCCTTACTTATTATGTTAATAATATTTGAACCTATCACTGTAACTCAATAGTTGCTATTTTTGGGATACTACACATTAATGGGAAATTACCACCACAAACAAAGGGTTGCATGAAATAAGCTCATTTCTTCCAACCCCCAACCCTACTTACTCCACTATATAAGAGATAGTAACCCTTAATGTAATCCTTGCACCACATTCAAAGCCTTCTCTCTTATTAAGAACAAAAAAATCAGTGACGGTAAACGATGGCATCATACTCAGTGGGATTCAGCGGAGGTCGTGGAAATAATGATGGTAATATCTCAGTTTTTATTGTGTGGTTTATTGTTCTTCAAGTATAATTATGATTTTTCGATTACATAATGAACTTAATTTAATAGGTCTTTGTGTCATTAAGCTATATAAATAAGTCCATATCTTCCAATAACTGAGCAACTTATCGTTTATAACCAACTTATAAACCATTTACGTTGTTTATTGAGTGGTTCTTCATGGCTTCAATATACATGTCCACATTTCGTGAGCTGAAATCATTTATATTTTGTTGTGACTCATTTTTAGATGACAGCAACATCACTTCGGGGACTGCTTATTCAACCAAGGCAGCCAAATGTCTTTTTCAGTACAACCAAAAGGAGATCAACAAGTTGGAAGCTGAGGTAGTAGAATTTATGAAGCGTCTCCTTTGGGATCAGAAGAAGGGGGACTTGCTCTGGTTGATGGGCCTTGAGGACCCACTCCCAAGGCTTACAAGGATTCTCACACGGTTGGAGGACAGCTCACCTGTCGTTCAATCTGCAGCAGCAAAACCACCATCTGCGTCCCACAACACAGCAAGGGCATCCAAAAGAGTCCAGACGTCGAAGAGAAAGGGCAAGATGTTGTTTAATGACTTTGTGGACCTAGATTCCTCGAGGTCTGATTCCTAAATGGAGGCAAATGTCATGTGTAATGTTATGGTGGGCCCTAGATTTGTGTGTGTGGTGTCTTTAGCTATAGTACTCGTTGTGCTTTGTTAACTTTGCTGTTTCAATGAATGGGTTTTGTACATGGGACAAAACCATGTTGTGTGTTGTCATTAGATGTAGGTGTCGTATGTATCAGTTGTAAGTTATTTCATGCACCCTTGTGTAGTCATGTCAGATCCTTTAACTTCAATGAAGCCCCCATATTATGTGTGTTAGTACTTAATGGACCATTTATTTAGTATGTAATGTTTACAATTTTAAATGGTTTAAATATCCACCTCAAATTCCATTTCAAATTGTGATAATAAAAATATATTAAAATTGTGATAATAATAATATGGATGAAGTTCAACAATTTTACATAACCAATTTATTGGCTTCATAATGGCATCACAACTTATGTGGATGGTTTAATTTAAACTAACTATAATTTAGTAATTGGTGAGTCGCTTGGAAATTTGTCAAAGTAATTTCATAATCACCAAATCGGTGTAAATGGTCTATTACAATTATTAGTACACGTACTTAAATAGAACCATTGACACCACGATGGGTTATTTCAAAACAACATCTACTACGTCCTAGGTACGGACAGTACACTACTTCAATGGTTCGCCTAACAACACTTGAGTTTTCATCTCTTTCGAGGGAAATGAAGAATCTGCTATTGATACATTGTGACCAAGACAATCCTAGTGAAGGACATATAGCTCGACCTGATGTTGTCATCGTACCTTCATTCCCAACTCTTAGCACATTGTTCCCCACTACATCAGTAACTTGGTTTGTGACAACAACAGCAAAGCCATACGATCTTGCTAGACCGTGTAGAGTATGGGATAAATTGAAAAATAATGAAGACCTACGTGACATATCAGCAGCAGTTGAATTAAATTCACTTCGAAAAACAGTAGCAATTGAATCTATGACAACCAATTTAATCGGCCTACAAGATCTTAGCCTACCACAAAGTAGTGGCTCCATATCATTAACAGCTTCAAGTAGCTGCATATGGTTACAAAAACTTTTTGTGAATATATAATCAAGTGGATCGTAACCCATAGATTGCAAACCAAGAGCGTCATTCGACAATAGTTGTCTAATGCGCCGTAACGGAAACTTACCATTCTCGTGTATGAATAATGAACTACCTTGTAGACCACCACAACTTAATGGTAACTGAACAGATAGTAGTAGTTGAATGCATAACTGGGTTTTCCCACTACCACTTTCACCGACTAATTCGACAACTGACTGACATGGAATACCTCCTCCAAAAAAACTATCCAATATTGGACATAAAAATTTGCACTTGGGACATAGTATGGGGTTCCCATCTCCTCCCAGCAAATTAATAGGTGTGATCATTTGTATAAGAAGTGGATGAAGCATACACCTCATCCATATTTATAGATGGATATCACTTGCGTGGAGACCTATATATGACACAAGCATACACCCATTTGCACGTATTTCGATGCTTAGATTAAAGAAATCACGACATACAACCCATGTTACTTTACTACAACACTTCATTCACAACGAAATTTGAGACCATGGGGGAACCAAGGCCCATGGTAGTCCCCCATAAGTTCCGCCACTGACATAAATACATATCACTACAAATTTATGTGCACAACTTATTCTTCAATACAATTTAGCACATGAAACGTAACAACGCACCCAAAATAATAAACTACATAATTGGAAATAAAGCACTAACAATATGTAGAACACATTGCTTACACATCTAGTTAACCGGATAAACGTTGATAGTACTTCTGTTTTATAACAGTCAAACGGGGGGGCGTGTTGATAATATTGTCAAATTTTGCTGGATCGACAACTAACTTCAAACGCTCAAGTAACATAAACAGTTCTTCATGAATTGCTGCAATCAAACTTTCGTACCTCCTTATTTCTTCTTCATATTCCCTATCCATTATCACTCACTTTAAATATATGTATTTCAATTCAATATTTCGATTGCTTTAAATCCATGTTCTACACCCTATTTATAAGCAATATCCATCAAGGACAACCTCAATTGTCCTATGGGTAAAAAGATAGCGTGTAGGAATCAAATGTACCTTGTCCAATACATCAACACATGGTAGGGACAACCTCATGTACTCACACCAGCAGGTACTCACGTGAATGAAAGACATTAATGCGTATGGGTCCACCATGTGAATAATTATTTCTAACCAAGCCATTGCCTTTAAATTCAGCTGTTGAAGTGAACAAATGAGTTGAATCCATACCGAAAATCAAATACATTTCGATCAATAACTATGTCCAAAAATGTGGCTTCCGCGTCTCATGAGGTTAACCATACAACTGAAGGTTAGTTAACATGTACACTTATCGATTTCTTTGTTATAACGGTTTACATTATGCTATATGTTATGCAACAGATCTCCGAAATCAAAGGAATCTTAAATACAAAGAACTTGAAGATCTACGGGCCGAAGTGGGCATGTTGTGTGGAAGGATTAATGGGGTAGTGATGGACGACGATGTGAAGAATGAGCTGTACTCGGGAGCTGGAAAGCATTTGCCGCCAATGCCTTCTCCACTAACACATATTATCAGCATTTATGAATCTTATCTGGAGGCAATGGTGGATGAAGAAGCAATTGCGCGTAGGGATTACCTTGAGGAACTTCAACAATGTTCAGACAGCGAGTAATTGTTCTATTTCATTAAGTAATTCGTGCTTGTAACGCAACAACAATGTCCAATTAATAAATTAGAAACCGTGTTTTGAAACAGATCTTATTTGTCAGAAATCGTCATTAATATATATATGTATTTATCGCTTAATCCCTCTGTCTCCAAATAACTGTCACTTTAGGTCTATACGAACTTATTAATGATATTATTAATTCCACCGCTTGTTAGTTTGACTGTATCACCCTTGCATTAATTACACCTACGTCCATTACAAGGTTAAATTAATAATAAACCACAAGGGTACATTAGTAAATTAAGCTTACATTCTGTTGTATTGCAATTGTAAAGCGACAGATATTTTGAGACAAAAAAAGTTTGTTAAAGCGACAATTATTTGCAGACGGATGGACTATTAATTTACACCGTTCACTTAATTTACTATCCATTTTAAAAACACTGCCATCTTTTCGGTCATTCTAAATTGACTTTGAACTACAATGTAATCTCAATGTCATGTAAGCCCGACTGATGTTTATGGGGCCCATATAAGGTTAATGCCTTTAATATCCAACCACAATTTCAATTTTGGGATGGATTTCCAAATTATTATATTGGGCCCGTGATTTCTTATTTGGCCCATATGTATTACAAGGATGGATTCTACTACCAATTTTGGGCAATGACATTAAACGCACATACAAAGGCCCATTTACTTTATATACAGTAGGACAACCCACAACTGAAAGTGGGAATATTTTTGGGCAATTGCAATACGTAGTTAATTATTGCATTCAACCTCACGTGTCCTACTTATTCTACCATGTCACAAACGTGAAACCACATAAGTACCGTTTACACGATTCCAACTACAACATTTCAATTGATTTCATTTCGTCGATCTCAGTAATTCAAGGAAGCTGCTACGGAAAGCACGTCCTCCCTCGCCAAATTCCTTGCACTCTTCACCATTTCAACAGCGATTCTCCTTCTACCATATACAACTGGATTCTACAAATCAACCAATAGCATATCCATCATTTCTATACCATAAAATCAATTTGTCCTTTACTAATTAGTAAACTTAAATATAACATAATCACACCACTTACCAAAACATCATCTGCAATTTCACAGGGCCAAACCTCCAACACAATCATCATAAGAGCACCACAATCGTGGCTGCACCAAAATATCACTTCAATAAATACCATCCATATGTTGGAAGTTATAAATCCTACTTATTGTAACACTTACTTATTCTTTTTGAGGGGTACTTTAGCATCTACTACCTCCCAATCATGGAGCCGAACATCTTTCACCATATAGGATATAAGGTATTGGAGATTTCCAATCTACAAAAACACTACACTCAGTTTCATAACAAACATGTACACAAATAAAATATTCCATTGTCCTTACCATCTTTTGCAATTTCAAGGAATTATCGGACGGCGATGAATCAAGCACGTATATCTTTTGTAGTTGCATATCAAAATGCAACGCCCACCAATGATTAGCTTCACAAATAGGAAAAAATACCTTTCCACAAAATACTCAATTCATTTAGTCCATATATAAAAACATCACAATTAATAATGATAACTCTTGCTCAACTTACATGACTACAATTCAGAGGAGTACAATTTGTAGTTGCCAATGCATTTCGACTTGCCAACAACATAATAGACGATATGCATTTCATCAAAAAACTTCCGGGTTCCTCCTTCATTGCCATGATCTGTCATGAAATCCAATAATGTTAAATACTTTTTCACTCATACCATAAAATCCCAATCACACATGAATACAAATATTACCCCGTAATGTGGATCAAAGATAAATCTACTAATGCCTCCTCCTTGCCAATCCAAATTCTTAATAATTGCCCACACACTCACAACAGCATCACATACCCATCCAACGGCCTTCACTAATGAAATCATCTCCCACCGAGTCACATATAAAAAAGGAATTCTGACAACAACATAGCTACACAACAAATGTAATAGTTACCAATAACACTTCCATTTGTATTATTATAAAAGATTATCAATTTAATATACTTACTCCTTGTCAAAATGAGCAAGACCACCATCCATAATCAATTTCAAAATCATATTTTCCTCCTTTGACATTCTCTCTCTATTTTGTGAATGGATCCTCTTTGAAGTCCTTCTCCCCGTCTTTTTACTAGCCCCTTCATCCATAACTTCAACCGCATCAACTTCATCAACAGATTTCACATTCACATGATGACCGTCACTACCAACATATCGTACCCTACCTGATGCCACATCATTACCAATCACCACAGCACTCGAACATTGCTGGCCTTCAATTTCCTCAACCGTATTCTGAACTACATTCTTCACCCTATTTATTTGATTCAACCGCTTCGGATACTTCAACTCTCGGGGATTAACCTTTGAAATGAAACAAGCATAACATTCTTATATGGAAACTACATATTCAATTTAAAATTTCATCTATTTAATCATTCTAAACTAATTTAAGTTAAATACTTGTTCTATCAGGTACTACGATCCATACGGTCAGGTTTTACCTATCATATCTAAAAGTCCTCATTCATGGGGCATCACAGATTCCTTATGCTTTAGCATCTGACAAAAAAGGACAATATTCAATTTCCATACCTTGTGATACACAACTGCAGATCTCTTCACTTTGGAGATATCCTTGTACAAAGGACCTCTTGATTCGTCCGGATGCTTCTCACCATACTTCAAATCCGGATCATCCAACAACTGCATAAATAAAATATTATCATTCTAAATAATTATAAACCTAATCTCTATCAATCATTTATCATAAACATTCTTATTACAAATTATACAACACAATAAAACTTCTACTTACCAATGCATTGCCAAACTCCTTCGTCGATTCATTATAATCAGCTGCAACAGCTGCATCCATTGTTTTCTTTGTCCAAGCAGCAATCCTAACCCTATATCCATTCTTACTACCCCAACCTATCACTGACCTCCTTTTCAATCGATCCAAGTAAAATATCTACTTACATCAACAATAACTTAATTACAATTACATTCATAATCATTATATAATCAACAATAAATATATTAAGATTATTCTCACTTACCACTAATACAATCAGACAACCACCATAACCACCAGTAAACCCATTAACATCCACCTCTTCACCTACTCCTTCATCTTCCCTCTTTTCTCTAACTTTCCTTCTAGCAATCAATAACTCATCCAATACAAAGGCAGCCCAATCATATTCATTTGGATCACCTATACTAAGCACAATCTGCAACACCCTAGGGCTCAAACGATTCCCTTGTGTTGGACACAAAAATGTTCCCAACAAATATACTAGAAAATGAATCTTAAACTCTTCATATTCTATATCGGGCAAAATGCAGCCCAATACAGCATTACAGCTAAAACCACGCAATTCTGGTCTTTCTAACTCCCTCGACATTTTCTCATATCTCGATTTCAAGTCCACAACTAACTTATCCCTCTTCCACAACTCCGACACCGGGACAACACCATTAGGGATTCCTAAAATCCAAGCTACATCATTCGCTTTAATTTCTAACTCCACATTTTCCCTTAATTTCAACTTCGCCGTCCTATCATCAAACCTCTCCATTAGCCAAAAAGCTAGGTATCGGTCCAACTTCAAGTTGTCCATCTCCATTATGGAACCGAAACCCATTTGTTCTACCCATAACCTCTGTTTTTCGGTAAATCCTAATTTTAAGACGGCTACTTTCTCAGGGAGCGATCTCATGTTAGGCACCTACACAAGAATTCAAATTTTTATTTACAATTCAAATTTTTAACTCATAAACAAATTGCAAATTAATTTGTTCACTTACTGGTCGCCTTTGCCTTCTACCACGACTCATCTCCACATCATTCATTGCTTTGCCTTTCTTACTTTCTTGCCCTTTGCCAACCATCTTTCCACTCAATTCCTGGATCAAACGATTAATGTCACAACAATAAACACAAAAACATTACACACAATTCACTACAACTCATCCAATTACATATTCAACCAAATGGAATCTCAATAGATTCAACTCAAATTTACGTGAATATTTATACATCATCCATCATAATCAATGTAAACAATAATTCAGTTCACCAAATGAAACAGGCATAGGACACTATAACAATAATTCTACATGCTTAGTAAAAATTTAGGCTTCCACAAAACAACTTATCTACCAATGAAACGGCTGGCCACCGGCATCATCTTTTTAGGGTTCATCAAATTCACCGTCAATTGCAAGTACATCCTATCTCAATTAACTTTGTAAATTCCATTCTTTTTCCAATCATTCCACATATAAATACTTCAATATAACTAATATCCATGCTAATTTGAAGGATTCAAAATATAACTCACCTAATAATTGCCGCAATAGTCAATCGTTCCCGTCGAACAGCAAAAAAAATTTCGCCCAAATCTCTCTCAACTCCACCCAAATTGCCAAAGCTACAAACGACCGCCTTCACCTGC
>BSSO01004098.1:0-15140 GCA_030267885.1 Mesembryanthemum crystallinum
CCATTTTCATAATTATTTTTCTCTATCTTTTTCTCTACATATCAAATTTTACCACTTTTTTAGCTTTAGAGTGAATAGTACAATGTCCACGTAATGGTGGGACGGAGGGAGTACTACTTATGTGTATTTGAAATTGTAATTCTCATTTGAAGGTTATTCATTTTCTGTCATTTCTGTGCTAAATTGTGTCTGCTCTACTAGTTTTTTCTACACATCCTGCTTCATCTGTCACATGTTGTAGTATTTTTCGTTCTTGCTTCTATCATTGCCTAATTTTTATCTTATTCCTCGTATCCCTCCAGGCAAAATCTCCAAACTACACTACAACTTTGAGAGAAATCTTCCCAAATATCCAGCAAATTGATTCTCAAGTTTTTGGCTAGAATAGGGGTGACTGCAAGAAGTGATTTTGCTTGAAGTTTCCCAAATTGCAGCGGCACTGCAGCTTGGCGGAACATGGAGATAAAGCGTGGATGAAGGATGATCCTGAGTGTGCACATAATGCACTCTTTTTCTCTGCTGTGTGAATTTTTGGTCCATCACAGTAGTATGATTACTTGTGATAATCTCCAACCCTCTTCCCGGGCTACAAATCATCAAGTTCTCGGTGACGAAGCTGATGAAAGGATTTTACTCTCAAGAATATATTATTATCACATTATGTTCAATTTTTCTGATTCAGGAAAGTCTCAGCTTATAATATCTAATTGACCTTTTGAAGACACTAGCATGTTAAGGGTGTGTTCAGTCCAAGAAAACTGTAACACTTTTCTATAAAAAAAAATTCAAAGAAACAAGGATTTCAAAATAACATGTTCAAAACAGGTGTTTTCTAATTTGAAAAGTTGGAAAAATGGAATTCCTTACCCGGGTGGTGCAAAGCAATATGCGGGTTGGGAATGTCTGTCGTTGCATTTGTCATACTAATGAAATAAGAACAGCAAAATAGCCTGCAATATGTAACAGTACAATCAATGCTCCAAAGTTTCAACTGTAGCACTAAATTGCCGCAAGTAATAACAGTGGCGATTATGGCATCATCTGCAAGCACATCTCCAACCCGGTTCTGTGGTGCAATACACCCATTTCCCTCCATTAAAAGATCTTGCCTGCTAGGCTCCATTAGTAGAATCCGCAGTAGAAGGATAAGAGGATGGAGAATGGTGGCCCTCCAGTCTCAGACCAACTGTTGGCCGAGCACGCACTTCTCCCATACAACAGAACTCCTACAAGGCCATAAAACAGAACCTGGTTGGATAACAAGTAGTCGAATTATGCACAATAGCATTACGATGTAGCCAGATTGCCCGCTTATCCAACAAGCGTTGACAGCAGTGCGAGAATTCAATTCACACCACGTTAAAAAATCCATAGTAGCTCTAAACTTCTAGTGAGTAGTGACCAACTGAACCAGATGAACTGAATCTGAGAATTCCAAAATTAGTTCAGTAGCATATAAAACTATCTACTATCTCAGACAGCCGTTTGAAACCTTTTAGTCCTTTCCGTTGTAAGCTAACAAATAACATATGATACAATAATGACAAACTCAAATGCAAATGGCATATTAGTTCAATAACATTGGAACTGTTTGGACAGCCAAAAAGACCATTCCCTAGCTGTGCTCCGTGAAAGATTAAAAGACGATAATGAGGAAATCTAACGCCCCCCCTTTTCAAAGTTAATCCGGCTTCTCTTGGAGCTCCCATCATAGCCTTCTCGTGAGGACCCAGCACTTGCTTTCATTGTACCTCCACCACCGATTTTGTCCATGGCTTTCTTACCCGTCTTCACTTCAGTCAAGAACTGATCCAGACCAAATGGATCGGCTTCCTCAGCAGCTTGTTCAAACTCGACAGGTCTGTCTCTCTTACCACTCTTCTCTGCAGCTCCGGTGAAACCTTTGTCGGGTTTAAATCGTTCAGTGTTTCTGATCTTGTCAAGCTGTTCGTCCGCTCCTCCATAAGTGTCAGAATCGAGATCTTTCTTGGGCTGGTAGAGAGTAGAAAGGGTAGCTTGGGCATTGAACAAGCCTTTGTCGTATACATTGTACTGATCGTCGGTAGCAAATCCAGAATCCATCCCTTTATCTTGGTTGAACAACCTTTGATCATACATGACCTCACCTCTTCCATTTCCAACAGATGCCATGCCAAGGGCAACCTTCTCACTAACATCACGATCCCTATCTCTTGTAATCTTGCTCTTCTTCCCCATTGCAGCATCTTTTGCTTCCAATCTCCTCTCTCTCTCCCTTTCCCTTCGTCGTTCCTCACGGATTTTCTCACGCTCCAACCTCTCTTCCCTTTCTTCCTTTGACTCCCTTGTGGTTTCTCGCTCCGGCCTAGCACTGTAATCAGACCTCATATCATCTGTGTCCATATTTCTAGCAGAAGGGGCTGGTGCAGCCACAGGAGCTGCAACACCAGTTCTCTCTGATCGCGCTTTAGCAGCCAAAGCACGCAATTCCTGCTCCTTCTTTTCCTTTTCCTTCATGGCCATCTCCTTCTGGACCTTTGATCTCATTGCCACAGCTTCTCTAGCCTTCTGCTCTGCAACATACAAGGCCTCGGAAAGCTTTGCAAAATTATCATTGATCTGAACCTCTTGAAGACCTCTTCCATCAGCGGCAAGTCGCTTGTCCAATGGAATGGTGTAACCCTTTGGGTTCTTCCAGTTTGAGATGCAAGGTGGAATCTTCCAGTCCTGTTGATCTTTCACAGTCACAGGACGAGGTGGGGAATGCATAACCGGCACAGGTGGGGAACCAGAGGCCCTTGGAACCCTCTTGTGCTTAAACTTGGGGGGTTCTAAAGGGTCCACTGGCATCTCTACCATTCTGATAATCCTTTCCTTTGCACCAGAATTAAAGGCTGCAGATTGCTGTGACGGCTTATACTTGATGAATTTTGAATCAGATGACTGTTTTGGAACATTCTTGGGCTGAGCAGCACTCAGTCTAACATTAACAATCTTCTCGAGAGCAGCTTTAGTAGCCTCAGTGGTCTCGTCAATTTCCTTTTGCAACTCTTCATCTTCTGAATCAGAGTCCTCCTCGCCCCTCAAAATTTTCGGTACAAGATCTCTGTGTTGAGAATAAACAATCTTTGATGCATTCTCATTCTGCTTTACTATGGCATCAAACGCGACGTTCCCCTGACTGTCCACAGTAACAGGTAATATTTTTGAACCTGGTTTCGAATCTTTTCTGCCCATTCCCAAAGGATATTGGGCCACGTGAATCTCAGGGAACGCCCCACCATCGCCAAAATCCTCAGGCCTACGAGGCACAAATCCTTGCCTTTTCATATAAGGAGGTATTGTGACTGCTTTGACTACCAAGGCCTTGTCGGCCTCTTGTGCACTGTAGAGGCTCTTGAACCAAGGATCATTTGAGTGGTCATAGGACGAAGTTGCCGAAGATTTAGCTGGCGGAAGTAGTTCTTTCAAAGCCGCCATAACTTAATGAAACAGGGCTCCAAGGCTGCGATCTCGGATTCAGCTGAAAGTCTAAAATCCTGCAAACAAAAAATGAAAACAGCCTGATTAGCAACAATGCTTCGCGACAACGCACATCAACTTAACGTGCTAATCTCAACCCAATTACACAAGGCAATTAACAACGACTAGGTCTATATACTTCAAAGAAAAAAGCTTTCACATGTAACATAAACAAGAAAGTGAATCGTCCAATAAATGTAGAAAATTGAAGTAGTGAACAATATCCAAATCTAGATACAACTAAACCCTACAAAATTAAGATACAGAAAAATGTCAAAATTGAAATTTCAGGAAATTGTAAAGGCAAACATAATTCAGTTGAGGGATTTGGAGACTACAAAGCTACAAGTCATTGAAGCTCAGAAACCCTATGCAACACCCTAATACATAAGCAAGGGATTTAAAGACACGAATCTAATATCGCAAAAGTTCGAAGAAACCAGAATACAACAAAAGACAAACAGCAGCTTTGTGTACCTCGGATATATACAAATTATTGATGAAATTTCTTGGCAAGTTCAGAGTTCCGATTACCAAAAAAAAAGCGAAAGTGACGATATTTACAAATACATGAATCAATTCTATCAGGTCGATAAAGTAGAGGAAGCAACTTAACCAATTAGTTAGCCTTTTAAATCAATAATTGAGCTAACATATACATGAAATCAATTAACTGCCAGAGAAAAAACCCTAATGAATCGGATCTGGGAAAAACGATGATAGAAAAAACCCTAATTATTCAAATCAACGAACTTAAATCCAAAACATAGGAAGAATAATCATCAAAGCCCAAAAGTTTCAGATTATAATGAAGTTAATGAACGGAAAACCCAAAAATGAATCAACTTTAACAATATGCACCTCGGAGAGACAAAATCGTGGAGCAAATCTTCGGAGCAGCGATAGATGCACTCTTGCAGGATAAGCGATGCGAGTTTGTCTACCTTCTCTCTCTTCCCCTTTCTCTCTCCTCTAGTAGTGCAGAAAAAGGCTTTTGATTTGTGTTGCTAGGTTTTGTTCTGGTTCGCGGATTTTTGAACAATGGTTATGGTGGCGAGTGTCGACCGACTTGCCCTTGTATCGGCTATTTTGGTTGGCTTTCAGATTTTTATCCCCAGCGGAGCTCCAAATGGGTCAGGTTTGTGTCAAGCGCGGAGTCTTATAGTAAGAAAAATGGTTAGATGGGATATTTATTGGTGCACCTTTATGAGCTACTGACTAACATGCTTATGACTTATCAAAGGCTTGCGAATATATTTGGTTAATAATAAACGAGCGAGCATGACCAACTATTTAATACTTGTTTACTAAACAAGTCGAGTAAGCGCACCTCTTACTTGTCTCGTTTATATTGTTTTTAAACTAAAATGCATACAAAACTCTTAACGAGTTTGTGCACTTGTGAGCAGCTCATAAACGTACTTAGTCAAAGTTTGGAGAAAGTTTATTTGATAATAAACGAGTCGAGTACGAGCACCATTAGTATGCTTGTTTAATAGACGAGTCGAGTATGAGCATAAGAATACTCGGTTTCACTCACCTCGACTCATTTACAATGCGCACGCGTGTGCGTGTGTATGTGTGTATTACATATATTAATGGATAACCGTTTTCTTTTTCGTTGATTTACAAAATTGAATCAAGCTCATATTGTTTTCAAAAGAAACTATAGAACACCTTTTTGTAATCCCCCTAATTTCCATGTTAATCCCACTTTCATTATATTTTAATTTTAAATGAGTTAGATTCAAATATTTTTTTAAACATTTTTTTGTTTTTGTGCGATTTGGAGTCAATTCAATCGAAAGAAACAGTTATTTTGGAAGGCATTTTTTCTTTTTTAAGGACTTACCATGATGTGTACGAGGTATCTAAATTTTCTTGTAAAATTTAGGAATTCACTATTTTTTATATTTCTTTACTAGACTCTTATTCATGTGTGTTGGGCCATTTATTGTAAGCTTGCATTGACTTCATATTAAATGTAAATTTAAATACCAGAATATTAAAAACAGCAACTGGGATGGATAGCCAGACATATGGGAGTAAAAATGTCATTTGTGAGAAATGAAGAAATTACTTTATTAAATTCTATAAAATGAGGCATTGTCCATTATATCAATCTTTCCATACTTTACATCCTTGTCTTTTAAACCGTTTCCCATAATAATGGACAAGTGTACAATGACTATATGCAGAATCTAGGCACTTTAAATATATTAGGTTAACACAATGTCTAAAATGTTAATTTATATATTCTTTTTGTCTATTGCTTTTATAGCTGATGACTGACCTCATAGACCACCACAAGCCTTTTCATCAATCATATTTTGTCCATTTTCCTACTTGCATGACCTTGAGAAACTTTACATTAGGTCACTTATCCCGAGATTATTGCCATGCAAAGATGTTTAATTGTGGAGTTTTATAGGTTTAGATTCCTTGAAAAGAATATACATCTTGGTGATACAAGTAGTACCATCAGCCCATTTATGCACTCTTCAACTATGAAATCCTCAGAGTATTACAGGCCATTAATCGAAGTGGATTTCGCGAGGATGGCTTGTTGATAGAATACGAGTGATTTGATAGAGCTCAACAATTAGTCTCAACTGACAAGGCAAAAACAACATTCATCAATCTAATCACATCTTGTTATCGGAGATATAATATTAGAGATTGCGTCATAGTTAGAGGTAAGCAAATAGGACATGAGGCCAAGATCGAAGATAGAGATGTGAGAAAAATATTGAGATAGAGGTTGACCCAATTCTGATAGCATATATTAACAAAATATGTAAGAACGATTCTCCACCTACAATTTTTATGTTCTCAATCCCAAAAATGACCTAGAATTTTATATCCCTAACTCCCACCAAATTATTGTGACACACCCCCAATATCTTCACTAATTTTCAGTTTGTAATTTCCATTATTTTTTTTCTTTTTGTTTTTTGGCGGATTGTTTAGTTTTTACCGAAGTCTTGAGTCTTCCTTGAGGTCTTCTCTCAACAAGCTCTTCAAGTAGACAGTACCCCCCAAAACCCTGTGCAAACTCTCTCTCTCTCTCTCTCTCTCTCCTCTCCTCTCCTTATCACTCGCATAGCAGAGAGCTCGGATTCTCCCATCAATGGCGGCCTCGGAGACCGCCAATGGATCGTCTCTGAGATACGCGTTTGGAAATGTCCTCGCAGCTTTCATTCTCCTCTTGATCGGAGTTCTCGCTTTCTCGATCCGTCTCTTCTCTGTGAGTCCCCGCCTTTATTCTTATAGATCTAATCATAATTAGGTTACCAAAATTCAATGTTTTGGAGCAAATTTTGATGTGTTATAGTCTGCTCCTTTTTACCATTTAGTTAAGTCAAATGCATTTTGATTGATTTTGTTTTGGCAGGTTATCAAGTATGAAAGTGTCATTCACGAGTTTGATCCTTATTTCAATTATCGAGTTACTCAGGTTTTGATCTTAATTTGTTCTCCAGTTTCATTTCTTTCGCAAATGTATTAACATTTTTGTCTAAATTTGGGAATTGGATTTATAAGTTATCCACTTTTGCATAATTTGTACACTTTCTAGCTGAATGAAGTGTGCATGGTGCTGGGAATCGTAAATGAGATGACTTGGTGAAGGATTTTCAGCTAGTAGCATGTTTATCTTGTGTTCGTTTTTTCCAGTTTATGGAAAATCATAATGAATTTGTGGGATATTTGGCTGGAAATTAGCGGTAATGACTGATGACTAATTGACAATAGATAGTTGTGTTTCTGTAAAGTTGACATCTTGAACATGTGATTCTATTCATAACTTCTCTACATTTGGTGTTACCAATTTAGTCCTGGAATATCATGGACAAGATTGGATTTCAAAGTTCTATTTTTATTTTTTCCATCTCATTGTTCTGCTGGGACCCTGTCTTGTGCGTGTGTGCGACAACCATAGAGTGCTATTGTGACTGTTTATTCCATAAATTGTCCCTAATCAGTTCCTTGACACTCAAATAAAACATGCCACTTGGAAGCTGGAGCTCCAAGTTGGAATTAAAAGGTACATAAAGTCCCAGAAAATAGCCATTTTTGACACTTTGGTGTACACTTGTGGAGCATGGCCACTCTTTAGGAAGAGTATGAGAAACAGCATAAAACTGCCATTAGCTGTAATGACTTGCGTATAATTGTCTATACCAAGCATCAATATACCACACAGTCATTATTGCTCTGCTTCATTAGATGAAAAGTGTTTTCCACCAAACCTAATGTTTGTCTGTTTGATGGTCAGAACACACAGCAAGTAGTTAGCGGAAAGTATTTTCTTTTCTATTTCAGAAGATGAATGGTAATTTTTCCCTCATTCCATCCAAAGGGATTATGTAGGTAACTCTTAATAACAAAATTGCATCAACCTTATCTTTCCAACCAGTATATAGTATCCTCACTAGCAAAAAATTCCACCCAACGTGTACTTATCCAACAGATTTGATGCTCATATGTTATGTTAAGTACCTCATTTTGTTCACTGAACATAACTACTGTCCTGTAACTATGTGTGAATTGATTCACCACATGTCTTCCTTGGGACCTCATTTTCTTGATGCAAAACCTCTGCCTTGTAAATGTTACAGACAAGATTTCAGCCTTTTATTAGAATTACTCCACATGTCACTTGAGATGTTAGATGCCTCCTTGTATCCTAACCGGAGTTATGTTGCTCTCTTAGTGAATAATGAAACTCAAGAATCCAAATTTAGATCCAACAGTAAAGTTGATTCTCATGTATCAGGTGAACAATGTGCACGTCATATTTACAAGATTGTATTGCTAGTCTTTATGCAATCTTATCATGTGATAATGTCTAGGGCGCTATTTTTTTTAACAACTTTTTTGGATTGTCCCACTGCAGTCTTATATGCATAAACTAGTGTAAGAATTTTCTCTCTCTTGTCCCTCTTCTTTGAAACATCTTTGCGTCTTTATTAAATTAGCAAGCAGTGGCCAAAACCTTGGGATCACAGCAAGTTCTTTCCAGACATTGAGATAGTGAGACTTGTAGTTTTGCCAAGAACATGTAGTATGATAATCTACGAGCTTGTTTATTACTGCATTGGTAATCTATATTTGCTCCAGTGTGTATGCCCCCCCCCTCTCTAAAAACGAGATATTTATAGTCTGTGAACATCCCCTATAAACTGATGATTTGACTAGTTACTTTTTGGTGATTATAGTATCTCACGAAGAATGGCATATATGACTTTTGGAACTGGTTTGATGACAGGACCTGGTAATTGCTGTTACCAATCGCAAAAACAAATATGTTACTTCTCTTGGTTTTTTTTAGTGGATAATCTAAACTATTAAATGTGATTCCTCTTATCAAGGTATCCACTGGGACGCGTGATTGGTGGAACTGTGTATCCTGGACTGACACTTACAGCAGGCACTCTATGGTGGTAAGTCTTCAAGCTGGGGTTAATATGTTGATGATTCACTAGTGTTTCCATCAATCTTTTTTTTACTGCTTTGCTCATTCTGCTGAGTATGCTTTTCAGTTCATTTCTACGCTCAATGTATGAGGAGATGCAATTCAATTTTTTTCTCCATCTACCTTTGTGAAGAGAATTTAATTTTTACTGATGTGTTTATTTATATAATAAAAGGATAAAAAGTTTATACTTCTTTTTGATGACAGGTTGTTTAATTCTTTGAATATCCCTTTATCTGTGGAAACAGTCTGTGTGTTTACTGCTCCGATATTTTCTGCCATTGCTGCATGGGCAACGTACCTTCTCACAAAGGTTCTTCTCTTCCATACTACTGGGCTTCTGAAGCAAACCACCTGCCCCCCTCAGAAAAACGAAATAAAAAGAAAAAGAAAATGAAAAAGAAAGAGGAAAAGAACCCTTTTTATTTTTCCATTCAATTGGTTGATGTTGAGTTTTTCTGTTCTTTCAGGAAGTGAAGGGGCAAGGTGCAGGTTTGACAGCTGCATTACTCTTAGCCATGGTAAATATGGGTTTCCAATACTGATTGTCTTGTGTGCAGCATTTGATTCTTAAAATTTGTTTTAGATACTCTATTACCTAGTTATTTGTTGCCCTTCTACAATCCTTGGGTAGGCCAATGTTGGAAGCCAGTATGCAATTTGCAGATTTATGTAGAAATGAATCAGTATATGCGTCAAATTGATTCACTATGGTATCGTTGGTTAAAAAGTTTCCAGATTTGACTTCTGTGTCAATTGAATTGCTCATGTTTAAACTGGAATCCCTGAAAGAATTCTTGTTTGTTTCTTCCTGAGGTTGCTAAGGACATTGGTCTATGTTTGCGACTTCAGTGATTAAATACCTATTAAGCTAACGAGTCTTTAGGGCTGTAAATTTTCCTTGCCTATAAGTCTTCATTGTTACAACTTTTTTAGAAGCATACGGGCAATGTTAGTTAATATAATTCACTTTTCCATATTCCACTCTCCATATATTATTCTGGACAACTAGTTTATGATTACTTCATATTTGTTCTTGATAAATAAGCAGATGTGGAGATGTTTTTGAAGATGATTGGAATGGTCTTTCTGCTGGAATACCTTCTTCTCTAGTTTTACATATAGGAAAATAGACACATTCCAATTTAGTCTCTTACTCTTATATAAAACAGCAAGATAATTTACTTGTCTACATTTGTGGAAAATTTTCCTGGTAAATATTGCTTTCTGCTAGGGAATACTTTGTTAAAGTTTCTCAGAAAGAGTCCCCTCAAATATCGTTTCTTGCTTCACATCTCAATGATTTGTTGATTGAGGAAAATGAAATCATGTTCAAAAGCCTGTTGGCCCCTTCAAGGAAGTTAGGAACTTGTAAGCTTTACATTGACTTTGTTGTGCATTGAGTGCATACTAGTTATAGTTTCCTCTGCATCTTATGCATACATATATGCGTGACATGATCATATTCAAAATGTTTTTTTTGTTTTTGTTAATTTCTTATTTGTTTCTTGCTTTTACAGGTTCCATCCTATATATCTCGATCTGTGGCTGGAAGCTATGACAATGAAGCTGTAGCTATATTTGCGTTGATATTTACCTTCTACCTTTACGTCAAGGTGAACTAAACCGAAGTTGTCCCTGTCAACTTTTATTGTCAATACATTTTGTTACCCATTTTTTTCCTTATGTTCCTTGACTTTAAACTTCAGTCCCAGGTCTTCAGGCTCTTGGGTTGCTAGATATGTCACGCGCTATTTTCATTTCCATCAAAATTGAACTCTGTTCTTCTTTTGATTGCAGACACTGAACAATGGATCTCTATTTTATGCCACTTTGAACTCCTTAGCATACTTCTATATGGTATGCTTCCTGTTCAAATGTTGTCAGGTGCTCTTATTCTGCTGTTTTGATGTAATTGGATTTCATTTTGGATGTTTCTTTTCAGGTTTGCTCCTGGGGAGGGTACACCTTCATTATTAATCTTATTCCGATGCATGTCCTACTCTGCATTGTAACTGGTCGTTACTCTCACAGGCTGTATATTGCTTATGCTCCTCTGGTAAGAATCTTAACCAGTACTGCATTTAACAGTGTGATGCTGTTTATACTTTAGTTGGAGTGGTGAACTATATGTGTTTTTTAAATATCTTATATTATAATTCCAGAATTTATGAGGCTGAGAGTTCAGAAAATTTGTTTCCCAACCGTGTACTTGAAAATTTACCCTGCTGTTTAGTCTATTAGGTTAATTATTCTCAAAAAAAAATTTATAAATTATTTTAATCTTTTCCAATTTTATAACCACTCCGAAATGGAAAAGTGAATAATTTCTGATAGAAAGATGACACAAGAGATGATTTTCTCAACAGAAACTTTAGATCCTTGTCAGATTTTAAAACAAATGAAAATCCTATTTAACTATATTCTAGTATGGATAGGGCCGACCCTTCTTCCTCTCATGCCTCCGCTTAGTGTGTGGAATAGTGGGGGTATGATTATTGTATACTTTGGATCCTCTCTAATCCCGTGCATGGTGTATAGCAGCCATATACAGTGCCAGATGCATAATTTTTTTTTACCTTTTTCATATGGGTAAATTTGGGAAATTTGAAAAAATAAAAAAATAATTCTAGTAAAATATCTTAAAATTTGAGCAAGGAGCCCACTTGAAATTATTTCTGAATCTGCCACTGGTGTATAGAGTCTATAGACTAGTTCATATGAATAGAAACTCTGTTGTTGTCAATTTCCTTTCAGATCATTTATTATTATCGAATATAAAAAGTGGAGGTTTTTGTTTGGCATTACTAATAAATGTATGTGAATACATTTTTGTAATTCTATAAACTTGTTTTCTGGGATAAATTGGTTTGTTAGCCACAACACTGAAAACTTTGTTGTGCATTTGTACTATCTTTCTCGAATACTGTCTATGTTGATGGTATTTATGAGGTGACTCGGTTTCTAAGTTCAGCACGTGAATGCAGGTAGTCTTGGGCACTTTGTTAGCTGCATTGGTTCCCGTTGTTGGTTTCAATGCTGTTTTGACATCAGAGCATTTTGCATCCTTCTTGGTAAGCTGGTCTCAGTGAATACTTTGTTCTGGTACTTTCTTTTGCCTTCTTTAGAATTTGAGAGAATTCTTTTAGTCTGTATGTATGCATCTGGTGAAAGGACAATAATAAATGCATTCCTAGAAGAAAGCAAGTCTTTTAGAAAAATCAGCTTATCCCTAAACATCAGGTTGCTTTGCTGACATCATCTGCATAGGACTAAGGCCCTGTTAATTTCGCGTTATTAACTGCATTCATTTCATCTTATTTCATTTATTTCTACACCTTACTTTTCCTCCTACATATTACTATTCATTCAGTTTAGTTCAGTTCAGTTCAGCGCGATTAAGTTGAAATGAATAAAGCTAACTCTTATTTTATTTTTTTCGATTGCGATACCTTCACCTCTCTCCTCCCTTGCAGAAGAAAATAGAAAAATACCTTAAAAGAATCAAAACTTTGGATAATCTTACAAAAATAATCCAAACTTTACATGTTCATATATCAGTGGCCCCATCTCATGTCATTTATGTGGGCTTCTAGATGCTCCTCGAGGAAGCTTTAAAGTTTGAATTTCTGAAATTTGCCTTCTTTTTCTTCTTCTTTTTTTTTTCTTTTCTTTTTTTTTCTTTTTTTTTTCTTTTTTAAGCCATTGTAAATATAGGGTTCCTTTATATCACTTCTCCCTTTCTGTAATCCTGATTGCTGTAGCTCATGGAACTGATGCGGGTTATTTTGTGGTATGGTTTGGATGGTAAAGAGAAAAGTCACTCGGAGAGTGGAACAAGGTTTGTCAGTCAAAGGATGGGTTGGGTTTTGTGTGGGCTGGTAACAAAGAATATTGCACTTATTGGCAACTGGTTGTGGCGATAGACATAGTGACCTTTTGGCATAAAGTTGTTCGAAGTATGGTACACAATCTAATGATTTGGAAGCACAATGGGTGCAAGGAATTATGCATGCAAGTCCTTGAAAGTCTGTGTTACAAGTTTCTTCTTATTTCCTTTCATCAGTGAGCTTCAACCTTGGGAATGGATTGTGAATTAGATTTGGGAGGACAATTAGGGAAATGTGCAACCTTTGTGTGTGAGATTTCTTAGTCTTCCAGTTCCAGTTCTCAGCTCCATAAGGATCCTATTTCCGAGTCCTATTCTTCTTTGCCAGGTTCATGGACCTTGCATTGATAAAGATCTCCCCAAGACTGGAAAAATGGGGGAGTCTACATCTTTGCTCGAGTAGTCAAGTTTTTAGAATCTCTGCAGCTATGATTCTAGAAAGTCGGTTTGGGGAATTCTCTTGTAGATATTTCCTTCATCATGTTTTTGCCTTTGCAATAGCAGGGGTTCCCTGCTGCGGAATGGTTGTGGAAGGAAAAGGCACCTTCTTAACCTACGGGCGTCTGCGTGGACTTTGTTGTTGGGTAAGATTGATACCAATGATTGGCGCCAAAGGAGAAGGCCAAATTTTGTTGGTCTCCTGATATGTGTATGCTTAGGAAAGCGAGTAATGAGTCCTCGACAAATCTATTCGCAGAGTAGCTCAGGGTCTATGGAGTAGGTTGTTTGCTATGATTGGGGAGACGTTGGTGTGCACAACCACTATTCTGAAGTTCTTGCAAATCCGGTTTGTGGGCTTTGGTGGAGGAGTTGTTGTGACAAAATGTTAGTAGTTCCCCCCCCCCCCCCGCAGGGCTATGGTGTGTTTGGTTAGGAGAGGAACACTCGGTTTTTATTGCTATCTCTATGTCTGTTGACATGTTCTGGGAGGTAGCCTTTTTAGCTTCTTATGGGCTAAGGCTGCTGGTGATAAATTCTTTAAGAGGACTCTTATTCCTCTTAGGCCATACTTGTGAGTTTGATCAATATATTTCTTATTATCTAAAAGAAATAACTGTAACCTTAGCCGTGGAACCTTTTAAGTAAATATAAAATGCCATGTTAGTTGATCAGATTGAGATGTGGAATTGTTTGAAGCTGGGAGTATTTATTTACATTTTATGAATTGGGATTATTTCTGTAAAATGAACAAAAGTTTGGATTATAAAATGTAATCTTTTGAGAAAGAAAAAAAAACTAAAAGAGGGGAGTATTCATATGCCTTGACAATGCTCACCCACCAATGAATTGATTGAGAACACAGAACAATTGTAATTCCATGTTGATAATTATGGGTTGGCTTATAGTATATTTGTTGTTCCCTTTTTGTCATTAAAAAAACTTCTCATAATGAAATATCTTTTGGGCTCTAATTTTTGGAAAGATGACTGCAGGTGTTCATTATTCTCCATGTGGTTGCACTTGTGTATTACATTAAAGGCATTCTCTCACCAAAGATGTTCAAAGTAGCTGTTACTCTTGTAGTTTCGGCTGGCCTGTAAGCTATCCTTTCTTTTGCATTGTGCTTGTTCATTATTGTATGGAGGTATAAAAGTCACCTATGGTCTGGCAGCAAAGAGATTAAATTCAGAAGTAGATTAGGCTCAAAATTTTCTTATTGTAAAAGTTGTTATATGGTTCCACTTAATTAGACAAATTTCTTTGGCGGAACAAAAGGAGTGCCCACCTTGTAAAAATCGTTGGTTTTGTTTTTGATATGTTGCATAATTGGGTATTAAACAGGGGTCAATCTTCCTTTCTTTCTTGATCCTGTCGACAAAAATCAATTGAGAGCTTTGATATATCGCATGCTCTCATTTACATGGAGACCCTTAACTATCCTGTAATGATATGTTTAAATTCTCGTTTATTCCTCCATTTTCCAACATCACAAGAAAACGGGAAAAGATCTGTACATGGTGTTCATCCCACTGTCTTCAGTTTATCCAATTGTGAGTATGCTCCCTTTAATCTCTTGACTGATTAAAAGTATTTTCTTGGATCAGGGCTGTGTGTTGTGCTGTGGTGGCTATACTCATAGCGCTGGTAGCTTCCAGTCCAACAAAGGGATGGAGTGGACGAAGTCTAAGTCTTCTTGATCCGTATGTGACTGTTCCTGCATGCCAATTGTTGAGCAAAAATTTTTAAGTTTAAGTTGCTAACATAATCTCCCAACATATTTGATACGTTGGTTTTATTATTTAGGTACGACCCTATCTGTAGTGTTTAGACACA